>CM028700.1:8651084-8758376 GCA_016771965.1 Brassica carinata
ATCTAATCACCAAGGAGAGAGGCAACTCTTTACACTGGTTTCAAGATTTAACAAAACATCACATATGAAAGGAAGTGATCAGATCAAATTTCTTACAAGCGAGACTATGTCTGTGCCTGTGGGCGACCGAGGAAGATAAAACATAATACAAACCTCGAGATTCCCAAGCCGTAGGGAATTTGTATCCGATCAATGTATAAGGAGGAGATGTGCATAGCGAGTCCTGTTTCTGTCAAGTGTGAGGAGTAGCTAGAGCTCCTGTAGATTTTGTCCATCGATTAGCTAATCTGCGTATTTGGGCGGTTTTAATTTGTCTCAGCTATAAGTAGGATAATTGAAGCTAACACCTACATAGAGAGGAATAAGTTACCAACAAACTATATATTAGATCTACCGTATAGATTGGCTCTCTGTCGCAGTTCGCATTGAACTCTTTGATCGAATGAAATCTGAACCTAGCTTTATCTTCTTCTGTAGAGGCAGTAGGTTTTGGTTGATGTAAAAGTCTTATATAGGAAGAGAAACAAAAGAAGTGAAACGAAATCATAAAAGAAAGGAGTAAAGAACATATTAAATCATTTAGAGTGGAATAAGTTACCACCTAATTGAAGCCTTTAAAGGAAGGATAATTGAAGCTAACACCTACATAGACAGGAATAAGTTACCAACAAACTATATATTAGATCTACCGTATAGATTGGCTCTCTGTGCAGATTCGCATTGAACTCTTTGATCGAATGAAATCTGAACCTAGCTTTATCTTCTTCGTAGAGGCAGTAGGTTTTGGTTGATGTAAAAGTCTTATATAGGAAGAGAAACAAAAGAAGTGAAACGAAATCATAAAAGAAAGGAGTAAAGAACATATTAAATCATTTAGAGTGGAATAAGTTACCACCTAATTGAAGCCTTTAAAGGAAGGATAATTGAAGCTAACACCTACATAGACAGGAATAAGTTACCAACAAACTATATATTAGATCTACCGTATAGATTGGCTCTCCTGTCGCAGTTCGCATTGAACTTTTTGATCGAATGAAATCTGAACCTAGCTTTATCTTCTTATGTGGAGGCTGTAGGTTTTGGTTGATGTAAAAGGCTTATATAGGAAGAGAAACAAAGGAAGTGAAATGAAATCATAAAAGAAAGGAGTAAAGAACATATTGAATCATTTAGAGTGATCGTGGTAACGGTGAATTTCAGAGAGTTGAAGCGATGAAGACAAAGTAAAAAGTCGAGAGGCGATCAAGCTTGGAAGGAAAAGATTGGGCCATTTTGGAATTTAGAAGCCCATATGAATGGCCCGATTTTAAGTCGACAGAGCAGTGCTGACATGGCCAAATAAAAGTTTCTGGTTGGTGGCTTTTATTAAATGGCGTGGACACTCTCTCTATGCAGCTTATTCTCCTTTTCTAGTATAGTATATAGATTGAATATTCAGATGTATGTTTTTCTCTTTGTTAACACATTCTATACTACTTTCTGCCGTTAAAACTGTTGCTCTATATTTTTGTGGATTTTCTTTTTGTTTCTTAAAAATGTTTTTTTTTAATGTTTTGAATAATATTTAACGAATGAAGTTTTTTTTTGGAAGATACATACACTGATACTAATTAGCTTGCTAAATTTACTAAATGTGTCTTTTTTACATTTCGAGAAGTTCCTTTTATTTTTGATACATTTTTAAGATTATATGGATAAGAAAAAATAATAAATTTAATTAAATAATACTTTATTTGTTTTGGTTTAAATAAATTATAATAATATAATTTGGATAAATAACACTGACCAATTTTTAATCAAGTTTCCAAAAACATTATGTAGAAAAAAATAATATAATGATTTTTTATAATTTTATACCCTATTTAATTTTACATATTAATATTATTTTAGTATTTTCATATACCAAAACGGAAAAATAGTTATGCCCATAAATATCTTGATCAATGTTTTGAAAACCGGACCGGATACCGACTCGGTGTAACTACCGGTTGACTGGTTGGATCGGTTCAACCGGTCGAACCGGGTTTTCTATCTATGAAACTTATATATATATATATATATATATACATATAATTATATGTTTATATTATATGAACTTTACTTCTCCATACAGTATAATACATTCTCTATTCTTTTCTATAATTAACTAAATATAAACAATAAACATAAATCTAACTGTATATATAGTAAAATAAAACTGAATAATGAATACTATGTAAACTAAAATTGATAAAATCATACTATGATTGACAATTAAATTATCATTTTATTTATTTTTATAACTAAATCTCAAATTTTATGAATATGGTAAAATAAAGATAGTATATGAAAGTCAAAAATATATTTTTCACATTGTTTCTTAAGAAAATAAAAAATCAATTAAATAGTGATAGTTGAACACTAATTATAAAATATTAAATTTTAGTTAGTAATAGTTGAAAACACTTAATTATAGGTTAATTTTTATGAACCAATTTTTAAAATTGACCCGGGTGACCGGTTTTACCGGTTTTCAGCCGGTTTTACCGGTTTTTTACAAATCTGGGTTTTAAACCGAACCGGACTCGGCTTCTTCAGCGAGTCACGGTCGAACCGGTTTGACCGGCCGGTCCGGTTTTCAAAACACTGATCTTGATAGATGAAAATCGTACAATTATATATTCAAGTGCACACTGGCATACTTTTGACAAACCCTTTAGCCAAATAAAATAAATATGTTAACTAACAGTTATTTTTTTGCCCTAGGATTATTTCACTGTAATCATAACTTCAAAGTTTCTCTAAGTTTAAAACCTATGAGCCATGATCCAACATAAGGTCATTAGGCAGACGAAAATGGAAAACCTTTCAAAAAGATACAGCTTAGACACCATAATCTACTTTAACACATTTTCTTGTAGGTAGTTAAAAGCTTGAAAAATCATCAAACTGGTGTACTGAAAAAGCTAATTTAAGGTAATTAAAATTAAAAGCTTGACAAAAACAACAAACTGGTGTAATGAAAGATCTAAGTTATTGTAATTAAAATAAATTAATATAATCATAATTAAATGTGCTATAATCAAATTCTCAATATAATTATACTACAATATCTTTTAATCAATTGATTTATTTCATAGTATTAGTTTATTGCAACTATACCTGGGTCATGCATTTTTAAACAAATTTTCATGGTTTATATAGTTCTAATAAAACCGTTATACTAATACTCAAAACTCTTTGGAATTTCTTAAAAAAATTTAGAAAACATTAATGTCTCGAACAAACTCTATCTCTGAAGCTGATTAACGTAGCACACTTTTATGTGTACAACAGCTAATCTTTCTTTTTGTCAAAAAAGAACAACTAAGTAATCTTTCCTTTTTGTTTCCTTAAAAACTAAAATTACGCCAAATAATTTGAGAAATGTTACAAACTCAGGAAACGCCATGGTTGCAGCTAATACTCAGGGCCGGCTCATTTAAATATTGGCCCCTGAGTCAAAAATATAAATGTTGGGAAGATTTATGTACAATATTTAAATTTGTAATACATTTTACAAATTTTCAAAATCGTAGGACCCTAATTAGTAAAGAAAATTTGATAGAAAAAAGTGGACCATGTGCTTAAAGAGTAAGTGAATGGGAGAACAACATTCTCTATTCAGCAGTGCTGTAGCAAATGTTTCCCCGCGATTACTGTATTGGCAAATCTTTATAATCTTTATTGGTTCCTTCATCTTTACTGGTGCGATTAATCCTGGTTTACCATCATCGATTACAGCGCCGATTAAACCATACTCTTTCGCCTCCGATGGTTTCAAGAAATTATCACGGTCTGTGTCACCTTCAATATGTAAAAAAATATCATTAGGTTGAAACGAAAGAATCATGTAGAAGAATAAGAAGAAAAATGGCTCCTTCTGTCAGTCATGCCTGTGATTTAGGTTTCCCGTTATTCTAGAGAAGATTTTGGTTGATGTAACGTTAGAGCTCTGGTAACTTAGAGCTCTGGTGAAAATTGATCATACTTTGTCTCCGGCAGTACCAAGTGGTTGATGGAACATTACTTGAGTGTTTGTCATGCAATACGGGATCCCTTTCGAACCAAAAGCTAGGACACGCACCCAAAAATGCAGACCTGGAGAGGAAGGAAACTTCTCTGATTCTCTGAGAAAATACTGCAAATTCATAGATAGAATTAGAGATAATAAAGAGAAAAGATTGCAGGCATCATTCCAGTGACAGGTACCTTAAGACAATCAGCAATATCTTGAGCATCCTCCGTAGGAGTGAACACAGTTCTCCCTGAACCAGGTGACTACAGTAATATTACTTCACAATGCAGGAAAATCAAGAAATTTAAAATATCTCGCGCATAAATTCAAACCTTGCTCATATTCAAGATCCCGATGTTCAACATCAGTAGCTTGTCGCATGTTTCCTTCTATCTTGACATAAGAAAGCAGCAAATCAAGCTGAGAGCCTGAAACTAATACCAGTATCATAAACAAATTTAAGTGCCTTTCCAAGAAAGATGGAGCTCTATCAACAACGTCCATAGCAAATAAAACTGGTCTTCCAAAGACGGTTAATCTTGTGGGTGTCTTCTGTAAATAAAAAAATGAAAATGCATCATTGTCTAAATGCACTGAAATAGAAACCAACCTTTGGATATCATCGTCATCTAAACTATGTCACTTTCTTGTGGGCCTTTCACTTCTAACTAACTGGTCATCCTTGAACTCCAGACAAAGGGAATATATGTTTTTAAATGAAAGTCTTCATACGTAGCCTGGTATTCTAGAAAAGACATTAAATTGACATTCTCACCACACTCATAACAGGTTATGTAACCACACATGAGTATAACGACCTTTTAAAATTGAAAAACATACTCTGTTCATCAAGACCGGCGGGTGAAGATTCCATTTTTACCTAATAAATGAGAAGCAATAGGTGCTACTGTCAAAACATTTTAGAGCAGATTTTCACTCTTGTAGATCCTGGATATTTTTAACCTGCAACAAATATCAAACCATAACTACCAGGAACAAAATGCGGAAAGATCATAATGAAACTTTTGAAGGAAGATTGAGTGTAAAGGAAAACTCACCTAGCCGGCAGAGAAGAACAGCAACAACTTCTTATAACTCAACAACCACATTAAAAACAATAGTCTGAAGTTATATGATGTTAGTAATACCGAACCAGATATTTGCATTATACCTCATTATAGACTAAATTCTCATTATAGTATGAAACATATAATAATTCAAACAGTAAGCTACCTGAATTGTCAAGATCAATTCCCCCCAAGTGTTAAATTAATCTCATTGCAGCTCTGTTGAATGCAATACCGATTTTCTTTGGAACCAGGGGCAAGGAGAAACACACACATGGATGCATCAAGGCATAAGCAAACACATAGCTTGCATTGTTTCATTGCATCAAATATTCCCATCCCTGAAAAGGAAAAAGGCCAAAGCATTTTCTCAATCATTCTTTTGCTTAAATTAGCGGTATCAATAGGCTATCAGCTTACTCTTTCAGTGAATATTAGAAGTTATACAGTCATTCCCATGGAGCTATTAGAAGTTGACTCCACAAAGCTCTCATGAAGAAGATTCTCACCATTGCTTATCCTCTTCTCTCCAGAGCCTTCTAAATTACTCGATGGATTCTCTTTGTTCTGGATTTTCAGTGCGGTTAACACTCCTCTCCTCCTTAAATCCCTTTTTCGTCACCGAACTTAATAATAATATTAGAACCCAGAATCAATATATAGGCAAACGATACAAAAAGGCAACATTCTAAGTAGACAAACACACAATCATTATAAATCCTTTGAAATTTGGAGAACATGAAAGAATGAAAATACAATGTAATATATTCAGCTGTTGGAAAATAACCATTGAAACATAGAGTAGAGAAGCAGTAACCTTTGAGTACGTGAGATGTCTTGAAATATAGGGCCACTGGAAACATGCCGGTAATTAGATCAGATTTCACTGTAATTGCTTGATTTGGTTGAATGGAGGTTGTAGAAAGTGGATCGAGGTGAGATTGGGAGGAGGTTTATATAACATGAGAAGCAAAGGGAGTTGAAAGGATATAGGTTCTCTCATGAAGATAGGATTAAAGGATGGAATTGAATGAAGAGTAGTGGTTGGTGTTAGCTAAACCTAAACGGAGATTTGCATAGTTACAGATGAAAGATATTGAAACGATGAAAGAGATGGAAGAGTCGTAGCTCTTGGAATTGTTGTGGACTTTAAATTAAATGGCCCAGTATAGATTTTTTGAAGTCCAGGAGATAAGATTCGTTTTAATGTTTGCAGAGGACGTGTCAAAATAGAATTCTCCTATTGGTTGATTTTATTGTCTGACGTGGATACCTTCAGAGGGCTTCATATGCCCCTTTTAATATAGTTTTGATGTTCATCATCAAATGGAACAGTAAATCTGCTAACATTCTATTTAATTATAAATTAAAAATCTAACAAAAATGATATAAAGGTTTAACCACATTTTGGCGTTCTAAACAAAAGAACAGTGTAAATGCAGAATTAAAAATCATAGTGACTAAAACCGATGATAGCATATAATAGTCAACTAAAGCAATGGATTTACGTTTTAATAATAAAATTTTTATTTTGATGGAAATATTAAAATCCAAAACTAGAGAAAATAATATATTAGGTTGTGGAGTTAGAATTTAATTGGTATTATGTACAATATTCCGTATTTGCACGTCTGTAACTTAGAACCAATTGATAATATTGATGTTTAATGTTAAATGCGGACTTTAGGATTATAAAACAAATCTGTGACCATTTCTATTCTTTATCTAATCTATTAAAACTGAAGTGCAAATAGTACTTAACCCTGTGTTTTCCACAAAATTACAATAGAATGCCACTGAGATTATACATTGTCGTTTAATATAATAATAAATCAGCGAACTTAAATTGAGAGACGGCGAAGGTTTGACGGACATAACTAACTTCTTGCAAAACCGACAAAAAATAAGTATATTAAACCGTTATAGATAATATTTGTATTTAAATATATTATAGTTAGTATCTTTAGAATATATTAGGACACTAAATCAGATTGGGAATTTACCTATTTCTACGCTGACTAATACAATATCACTCTGTTAACATAATCTTATTATTCTGTTTTCAAAAACTTATCACGTATGGCTAATCTTTAAAATATAATATTCTTAAATAATGATGATTAATATTTAAGGCAAGAAAATCAATTGATTCAAAAACGTATATTCACTTTTCTGTTCCTTCTAATCACAACTACAAAAATATTTTGTTAGAATATCCTATTTAACCCACCCATTCTGAACCAAACTATATAAACACCATCCTTACTGCATGACACAATATCATTTTATGCTAAAAAAAATTCTAAGATTACTACTTTTCAAAAACTCATGGCGAATTCAAGTTAAATGCTTGCATTCATGGAAGCAAAACACATCTTTTGGAGGTGATACTTTCAAGATGGTTTCAGCCGATCAATTGGTATATTTTCTTTGTAAACGTTATCTAAACTTCAGTTCTACTTTCGTCAACCATTATCTAATATGACCCCGTTTTCACTAACTATAGAGGGTAATAAGATCCATGCTTCTTTTGCCCATTCTTCTTGCAAAAGAAGTCACTTGTACTAAGTTCAACTAGGCCTACCTATAGGATAATGGGCAGTCGTTAAAAACGTTTCTATTTCTGCAGCTGGTGGACAATATCAAACAACCAACCATCAATACAAGATGAAAATCACAGAGGAGACCGTTATGACAGGTTCAGATTTAACTGATGATAATTTTCCTATCTCTTGCCAATTATTAAGAAATTGAAAATGGAAGTCTAAAGACAGCCTTCCCTATAGGTAATGTATAGTTCGATTATAGTCTATATTGATATAGTTTTGTTTTCTTTACAATATATTAATACCGGTTTTCGATATATTGTCAGAGGATGTCATAGGGAGAGTTCATGAACTTGGTGTTGTTCAAGTTGTGCAAGTATCAGGACAAGACATAAAAAGGGTTCGGTTCCGCATGATTGACACACGGTTATTTCTCTTAAACTCTATTTTATACATTACATCCTCATATAACGATCTACTATATTTGTTCCTGATACTAACTTGCGTATATCTTTTCAGTGGAAATGATATTTTTTTATTTTGGTTTTAGCTGTTTATGCAAGTTTGGAACAAACTAAATAGAATGCTGGCTGGTTCGTGTTCTTTAAAAAGATTTTTTTAATTTGGAGGACCCAAAAAAAAAAATTTCTTATCAAATATTCATTTAAATAGTGTTCTTTGTCTTTTGTTTTTGACAAATATATTCAATCATCTTTGGTCACTTGGAGCAATTTCTAAAAATAATTAATTTTATATAAAACTGTCATTAACATAAACCCGGAAATGCATCACTCAGTCCAGCTAAAACCAAACTTATATAATGTTATAACTAATTCTAGATGGTCCTACATTGTTTCTCTTAATAATTAGTAAGTATAGATAAGTAATTACTAACCGTTTTCTGTTGATGTATTTTGGCAAGGTTGTTGTCTTCATTTTCAGCTGGATTCCTGGAACGTGGTTCTAAGAACGTCCAATAGCATGCCAAACATTGGAAAAGTTTAATATCAGTATATGAGGATTGTATAAAAGATGATCCAAAATATTGATTCAATTAATCGTCTCTATAAAACATATGAGACCATCATATATAACTAACAACACGTAAGGTAAGCATACAACTACACTACATATAAAATTGACTAAGATAATTAGGACAAAGTTTGTAAATATTATGACCATCTGTTTTAACCTCATAAAATACCAAACTATACAAACCAGAGCAAGAAAAAAACGAACTCAATTTTGACATGATTTTAAACAGTAGCTACCAATAAACATATCATCATACAAAGTATCAACATACATGCATATTTAAATACGAATCATTTCTACATTAAATATACAATCAAACGACAGAATATGAAAATCCAGAAATATTTAACAATTACTTACCATATTTTGTCCCTTCACTGTTATTGTTACACATTATTATCAACTTCCGGTCCTACCTTCACTTTGCTTTTGCATAATCACCTTTTCACAACAGTGAAATCATACGAATACCTTAGTTAGTACAATGGAGATTTGCAACATATCGAATTAAACTTAACTGACCTGCTTCCTCCATTTCACTTATATGGATTCTTTATCTATAGAGTTTCCATCTCTAACTGTTTATTCTTTGTACCATTCGAAGTCTTGAATTTTGGATTATGTTGCCCATGTATCTCTACTACAAGGTCATGTTAAAATATAGAGAACAAACAGGAATCAGATTAGGTTTGAGAATCTAAAACAATTAGTTTATGATTGTATACTAACCGAGTTATTGTTTAGATCTGATCAAGTTCATTTGCTTTTGACGTGAAAGCAACATACCCAAACTTGCTAAGAAGAATAGATAAACATGAGCTCCATCCATTTTACTCTTCAGTTTCTTCTTACATTATTCTTTGTGTAAGAAGAATATATATATATATATGTATATATATATATCTGAAATTCAGACCCGGTCCTGGAAACAGTTAAGGGTAAACTAAAAGGATTTAAAACAGTCAGGATAGAAACAAAAAAATGAAGTTTTAACGGATTCGTTACCAATCCAAGACATGCATGATGTTTCTTTATGTGATAGTATCTAGATCGGACTTGCTCAGCTGATATCATGTCTTTGTATTCAAAACTTCAGACAATCTACATGAAAAAAAAAAAAGCAAAAGAAACAATATATTCAGAAGAAATTAATCGAAGAAACTCAAGTTAACCTCAATAAAAAAATTAAACCTTGATGTCAAAACTGATTGTAGAAAGCAATAGTGATCTGATTAATTATAGTGTGAACATAGCAAAACACTTGGATCTCGTGACATAAATCAGATCCCTGAGCACAGTATCCAGTGAAGACTTAGATAAACATAACAAAAAGTCCCTAGAACGAGAAAAGTGGATAAGTTTTTTCTGTTTTTTTTCAAGAAAAACAATTGGGCTTGGGCCTTTAATTTATATGAGGTCCGATAATTTTCATTTTTGCCGACTAATTATCAAAGCAATTCCTAATTTTATTTATGTATTATTATAATTTATCACATTTAAACATATACAAACTACCTAATTTTTATAGATCATATAAAAATAGTTTTAAACACACACAGTTGTAGAAAAAAAACAATCTCGTTTAAAAACTAAATTCAGTAGCTAAACATAAACGAACAAGTTAAGGTTGTTCTAAAATTTTAAAAACATAAAATAGGGACATTCTAAAACAGATAAGTATGTAATATAGTAAATGTTATATATCTGTAATATTAAAAATATATAAGCTATTCATATTTTATGAAAAAAATGACATCCGCGCGGGTCAAAAACTAGTTATGTTTTAGTTATGTTAGCTAATCAGCTTATCGTCGAGTATATCTCTGGTTGCATTCAACTTAGTCCATCGGATCTCAAATTTTAATATAAAAATTGTTGTTCAAAAAATATATATTTTATATCCTCTATATATTAATAGAGGAACATTTGAAAAGATGTAACCTCAATTTTGTAGTAATTAAAAAAAGACTCAATGCTTATGTGTCAATTAATTAGGTAGTTAATTGAAAAAAGAGGTCCAATTCAATTAACATGTCTCGCTAGATACATTAAAGCATTAACTATATAATATAATTGCTAGGAAACATTATATTAATCCAAAATATTAAAAGCAAATATATCTTCCTTATATAAAAGCTACGGAATTACCAAATATGATTACATATTTATGATAGTCAATGACTATAGATAATAAAGATTTGATAATAATTTGTGTATCATTTTTCATTTTTGTTTAATTTTATATTATTAAAAAAATTAAATAATCATATTAACCCTATAATAAAAAATCAGATTTTTTCTTACATGTTATATTTTGAATTTTTAAAACAGCTATACATTACTTTGAAATTTTTTTGATCAGTGTCTTAATTGTTTTTATTATAACAAGATACAAATGATCATAAAATCGTATTAATATGAATTTTTATGTAATAGATATTCACATTAAATAATATATATATATATATCAATTTTAATATTGTTTATATGTACCTTTTAAAAATACTTAAATATGTTAATTTTGGAATTTGCATTGAAAAATTATTGAGACCTTAATTTTTAATTTTGAAATTTTCATCGAAAAAATATCACATCAAAAATTCTGAAATCAATGGTTTAAATTTTTTGTTTCATAGAATATACAAATGTTAATAAAACCATATGAGTAGGAAGTCTCAAAAATAAATTTTTATATTCAAATATACTATATATTTATGTTAACATCATTGAAATTTAATTATATACCATATAAAATAAACATAATGATTATTTTGATTTATTTACCATAAAAATATTGTAAATAAGCAAGATTTATTGTTTTGATTTATTTGATTACTCTAATCTCCTATATATTAATTGAGAAACAATTGATTACTCTAGCAAGTGTAAGATTTTATTAATTAATATTTTTCAGAAATCTTACAAGAGATCGGTATAACGAAGATTTATTTATAAGCTATTGAAATCACCTAACGAGACATAGAGTGCGTATAAAATTTGTTTTCCTAACCCTAGCCCCCTTTCTATTTATCACAACACCAAAATGGAATATTTGGAAGTGTCGATTGACAATCTGAAATGGTAATGTTTTTTTTTAAGTTCAATCCATTGTTTTCTTCAAATTGACATATAACAGTTTTTAGTGATTAACTAAATGGGTCATGTGCATAGTAAAATGTGTTTTAGTTCAAAAATTATTGCATACCAAAAATCAATATGAACCATCATCATTTTCGTTTAAAATTTTGTTACAATAAAAATATAGGGTTAGGCAAAAAATCTAAATCTAAAAAATGAACCAAGTCTGATCCAAAAATAGTAATGAACTTTAACCAAAACTGGTCAGATATTCGAATGGGTTTAAAATTTTGGTATCTAAAGAACCGGAACTGAACTCAATCCGAACAGAAATATTCCGGATATTCAAACATATCTGAACCAGATTTATAAACTTAAATATATTAATTACTTTAAATTTAATATCTAAAAGAATATACACAAAATATAAGATGTTTTTAAGTTGTCTAAAATACTTGAAAATATATATAAATAGTTATAAGTACATGTTTTAAATAACTAATTGATACTTAAAATACAAAAATACTTAAAATATCTTTTGATTTCATATCTAAAAATTTAAGCTAAACCAATTTTTATGTTAAGTTTAAGTATTTTGGCATACATTATTCAAATTTATATGATATATTATTTTGATTTTTAGACTTTGAAAATTTTAAAATGTATATAAACTTTACTTTTTGAAACTTTTTTTAAATAGGTTATCTGAATCCTAAACCGAACCAAATCTACGAAAATCTGAACCGAACCAAAACCACAATGATCCGGACCGAACCAAATCAAAAGGTGCTCAAATGTCTACCTCTAATCAAATGTAAAGAATGTTATTGATAACAAAATGTATATTCTTTATAACATTTAAATACAATATTTTTTTAAAATATTCATTATGCGTAGGACACAGGTTATCATTCTAGTTTTATATTATTTTAGAGCTCATTTGACTCTTCACCACGAAAAATGTAATTGATGAGCTATATATAAAATGGTAGAGTGTAACTTTATTTTAACACCCGCACCCAAAGCTTTACCCTGATTAATTAACGACACATAACTAAATAGAGCAATAACACATTATTAGCATGCGAATCTTAAAAAATAATTATAGCCGCCTTTGTTGTGTAAATTGCTATGGGTGTCACCGTGCACTACACCAACTGTATAAGTATAATAGACATGCACTTGTATATGTAGTTTTGGTCCATCTTATCTTGCTTTCCAATTTCTTAAAACATTGATTGATTACATTGATTCCAAAGATTGTATCATAAGTCTACACAAGATCAGATCAAAGCTGGCATGCTATGATAAACATCTAGAGCCTAAAGTAGATAAATATAAGATTTTCCATCTAATTTTAGAATTTTCCATCAGAATATAACCGAATCTTAGTTTATACTCTAACTGTTTATAAGAAAACATCATTTTAGCTTTTTTTTGTTACATATAAGTGTCACTTTAGAATTCTAATGCAACATTTTACCAAAAAAAAAATTATAATGCAACTTATATTTATTTTCAGTTTAATATTAACTAAAAATACATTGATTTTATAAATTAAATTATTTATCTCAAATATGATTAGTCAAATAGATATAACTAATGATTAAATAAAAAATATTTCAATCATTTTTAATATCTGTGAAAAGTGTTCAAGTGATATTTTTTGCTAAACAGAGGAAATATTACCTTTAAATTTATAACATTTTAAACTACGTGTTGAATATGGATTCCCAATCTTACATTGGAAACGTAATTTCATATATTCTTCCAAAAAATATTGATCTCTTTGATGAAACTAATATTTTTATACTTTCAGTTAAGCCTAATCTTTCTGTCTCTTATACAAAAGCTAAACATGTGATATGGCTGAATCAAAAAAAAAAAAATTTCATGTCGATTTATTTAGTTTAATATTGTTTGCAATTATATGTTTTTTTTATTGACAAATCCTATAAGGTTACCCTCACGAAAACCTACTGACCAGCCAAAGAGGCTGATGTTTGCAACTATATGTTACGAAAACTTTATGATAAGATAGTTTTTATCATGTTCATAAAATAAATCTAATATATATTATATGTATATATATGGTCCGGGTAGTGTTTAAATTTAACCTCCAAGAAGTCTTGTCGGGATAGGATATAAGTCATATAACGAAGAGCAACAAAGAAACAATTAGTAAAGCCTCTGTAAAGGGTAGCTTCAAGTTGATTTAAACAAGACATGTTCTTTGTACCAAATTGTGTTTTCTATTCAGGCTACTTCGAAGGGTAGTTTCATCATTACTATAGCAACCTCCATCAGGTTTGACGTGGCTTCCGCATCGGATGATTCGTTTTTAATTATAACCTCCCAAAATGATCTCTCCTAACATTTAATTATTGTGTACCTGATTATGCCTTAAATAATTAGCATGTTTCTATGAAATTTAATAACTAGCTATTAATAAATGTTTAGAAAATTACCTGCGTACATAAATTGTTAGAACTCCCGGGAAACATATACGCCACAATTTTTTTCATAATTCTAAGATGCAATCCTCTTTATAAAAAGTTAAATCTCAATCTTTTTTCTTCGCAGAGATTTTGATTATAAACTGAGGCTACTGAGCAGGACTACAATTGCGGCGGTAAACAAACCCCGCAAACATACACCGGCTAACGACATGAAAATTCTCAGAGTCTAAAGCCCACGCATGGAAAACAAGATAATATGAAAAACTTCTATTGGTTAATTTTTCTTACATCAAAAATTATTTTATTATTCAAGAAAATGTGGTTTGGTAAACTAAACAAGAATATAACTTAATTAAAAAGTTTCATATACAGTGAAACCTTTATAAATTAATAATGTTGGGACTACACCAAAACTATAATTTTTTTATTAATTTATAGAGATATTAATTTATCGAGATACTAATTGAACCAAAAACTCAATTTGGGACTATGAAATTATATTAATTTATAGAGATTTTTCGTGTATATTAATTTATCGAGTATTAATTTATAGAGGTTCTACTATAGTATCTTGCAATTCTAGGCAAAGAACATGTATTAGTTACTTAAACTAAATTAAATGTCACCGTATATACGCATTAACGCATGAATGCATACATACACATGTACCGCCTACTTAATGAGTGGAATTAAGGGATCTCATGCATGCATTATGGCTCGCGTCGATAATTAGCATGACATAAAAAAATAAGTTGGTGATAAAATGATGCTGATTAGTTAAGTTTAATTTATACTGCTATTTAATGTCTTGCTGATCACTAAAAACTATCTGCATCACTTGGAACATCAAAATGCTATGGATCGAATATTTCTTAGGATGCAATTAAATCCGAACTCCATTAGCTTTCTCGAAGACTATAGATGGTAATGCACATAAACAGGGTAACGAAATTCTTACTATCTCTTTCTGTTATCCATTTTTTTTGGAACACACACCTTGTGAAATATGAAACATATTTATATATATACATAAGGGCATCTCCAACTCTACTCAATTTTCTACTCCAAATATCATTTTGGAGTAAAATATTCTCCAACCCCACTCTATTTTCAACTCCAAAAAGGAGTAATGGCTAGGGTTACTCCATTTATGGAGTAATCTTACTCATTACTCCATTTTGGAGTTGAACTTTTTATATTTAAGAAATGGTCCTTTAAATCTTTAATATTTTTATTTTTTATTTAAATAATATTTTTATGTTAAAAATGATACAAGAACATGAAAAAACAAGATAACCCATTATTTGGATATTTTAGATAAAAATGTATAACACTATTAAAAACATGAATAATATAAAATAAAGATAACATAAAACAAATGATTTAATAATCCGGTAAATCGTTTCCGGATCCGCTAAGACTGGTAAAGTATTGCCCAAACAGAGAAAACTGAGAAAGAGCTTGTTTATCGTGTGAATCAGCATTTCGCTTTGATATTATTTGCACTTGCTGAGCTTGAATATACGCACATACATTCAGATCTTGTGTGGAATTCAAATCATAAAACAAAATTTTGTTTTCTTTTTTCCGTGCATGATTTTGTTTTCGAATCTCCATATGAGTGTGAACTCGATGCACCAATTGAACTTGGAAGAAAAACTCCACCTCCATATATCGAAATTGCAGAAGATGAAAATGTCCGATTTCAAAATTTTCTTGCTCGATTTAAGAATATCAAAGACAAAGAAGCTCATTTTTCATTACGAAATACATTAGTTGATCATTTGTGGAAAAAAAATTCTAATGCTCATTAATGAACCAACTTATATATTGTCTTTTATTTTATGTTTATGATTTCTGTATTTTTTAATAAAAGATTTAATTCAAATAAATTATATTTTAAGAAATTTTTGTAAACATGAAATAGTTGGGATTAATTAGTAAATTTTAAAAAGTATAAGGTGTTGCACTCTAAAAAATATTATTTTTGGAGTAAAAAATGGAGTAATACATTGGAGTAAAACCCTACTCCATTTTGGAGTTGCACCATTTTGGAGTAAATTATGGAGTAATACATTGGAGATACTCTAAGTAGTTGACAAATATATATATATATATATATATATATTATCTGGGAAGTCAGTTTACTATGTGTCGCGTTCACGTTAACTCTCAAGATGGTTGATTACATCGATACCCTTAACAAATTAATAATATTATATTTAAATACTATTATTGAATTTTTAATTAGTTTCCTTTTAAAAAAATTCCAAATAACATATATATAAAAAAAAGAAATATTTATTAAAAAAAATAAAAATTTAAACGAAAATATTTGTATATATAATATGATTTCATTAAAAAAAGTTCACAAAATAGAAATATTCCAAATTTACAAGTTCACAATTTGTTTAAACTGCTTATTTTAAGAGATATTAAAGAAAACAATTAACAATAAACATCTTTTGATCAAATAATTACAAAATATTTTAAAATAACATAACACTATATACTTTAACAAGGTCGATATATTATATTTTGTCATTATTAAAATTATTTGTTTTCTTGATATTATACTTGCTTTTAAATTTTATGTTTTTATTTTTGTGGAACTTAATCAAAATACCAGTAAATCTCATTTTTAAGATTATTTAAAATAAATTTCAGTTTATCATTTAATAAATCTAAGACATAAAATTATTTAGAATCTATAAAATATTTCTATTATTGTAAATATTAATATGTATTCATACGCTTCTAAAAATGTATTAGTTACTTATGTATGTAACTTCCTATAGATCATCACTTTATTTTTTATTTTTTTTAAGAAACCAACATATAATTTGATAATTATTATGAAAATTCATGCACATTTAAACGATAAATAAAGTTAATTTGATTTACGTAATTATAATTAAAAGTAATTACTGTATACTTTAGTTTGAATTTGAAAGAATATATTTAACTCAATATATTCACAACATGAGTGACTCGACTAATCTAACTTGTATCTAAAATCATAGATTTAACTACAATAAGAATATATAATTTTATAATAATAATAATTTCTTTTACAAATGTAAATTATAGAATGACTCAAAACCTATTAACAAATAAAAATAAAATATTAACTATCTTTTACAATTTAGTTCTTTTGTAAAATTTATATATATGCATGAAACTATAGAATATTATCGTTATATTAATTTATGTGATTTGAAATCGGACACTTTAGTTTATTTTTTATTTCATTCTAAGCACAATATATCTTAAGTTATACATAATCTTCATCAAATATATTTACATATCTAAGACAACAACCATCATAAATAAAAATAAGAAAATTAATTATAATTTTAATATGTTTAAAATAAAAATAATATAGTTGAATTCAGAGAAATAGATGCAAATTATCAATATACCCAAATGATAACTAAATCGATTATAAAAACAACAAAACCGACTAAATATAACATATCTAAAATCATATGTCTAATTAAAATAATATAATATTTTTAATATAAATTTTGCATACAAATTATAAATCAATTTAAAATTAAAAGTAAATAAAATAAATTATTATTGTATATTTATTTTATAAATATTTATATTCGTGCATAAACACGGGAAAATCACCTAGTATATATATAAGTAAAGTGAGTTTAAATTGTCCCTACCATAATAATATGGAGGAAATGGTCAAAGCACTGAGCTTTGGTAGATTTTAGAGATGCATTGAACATGCTTCTTATTTATCCAGTTGACTCTTCTTCCACCATTCACTTTTTATATAAAATATCCACGGGATAAATGAATAGTATACACTGAACAATCCACTTTGAAACGATAAAATGTTTTTGAGTGTGTTTAAAAATAAGAACACATCATACATAAGTAAAATTACGTCGTTCCATTAATTCAAATTATTTTTAATTTTTATAAAATATTGCTACAATATATACTATTGTTAACAGTTTTTCTTCGAAAGCGAAACAATTTTTTAAACAAATATTAGTAAATTCTCCAAAAGAACAACCCAATAGAAATAATTTAACAGAACCAAACTGAAAATGTCCATTCCTAATACTAGTTTTGGTCCATGATACCTACATCAGAGTATCTCTATTTCAAATGTTGTATTTTAAATCCCAGTTTTAAGATTTTAATTTGTAAATTTCTAGAAGTCTCAATTGACAGATAAAAAGGGTTAACTGTGATTCAGTACATTAGGGATTTGAATGAATAATTCCAATAATTTTTGCACCAAACGAATAAGAAGATTTCCATAGTCAATTTGTTCTTGTCTTGCTAGTGGACTACCCATAGACCATAGGATATTGGTGGGGGGCACTTTATCTAAAGCTATGATGATACGACATCAAAAGTTGAAGCTGTTGCAATTTCCAACTTCTTGATTTACATTTTTATTCTCAGGCTGTTTTTAGTACTATTGTTATTGTGTATCTATATGGTTTAAATTTTTAAATTATGACATCACAAATTCAATGAATGCAAAATACGGGATTTTTAACAGATGCGTACATAGAGTCCATCGGTTTTGTGTTTTCTTTCACTGGATAGTAGACATGACATTCGCTCAAAAAAAGTAGACATGACATTCGCTCAAAAAAAGTAGACATGACACAGTTTTCTCATACTATAATAATAGGCCTATTATTCCCGCAATGCCACTGATTAAAATAAGAGCTATTCAGAGTTTTCAACTTTAAGAACTGTAGATAATTTGTTAGGTATTACATTTTTGACACTAGAAATGTCGAATAGATACGCAATATAATATCATACTAATGCTTTCTATTAACAACATGCGTTTTTTTTGTTGTAAAAAAAAACACAACATGCGTTTTATCTTATTTAATACTTGAAGACAAAACTATATGCTCGATTCAGTGTTTTTTTGTCAAATCTTTCTTTCCATTAAAACTTTAACATGAACATAGTTTCAATCTCTGCAAAATTAATTAAGAACTGAAACAGAGAGCTTTCAGCGAGTCTATCAGTCGGTTCATTACAAACACGAGAAATAAATCAAAAGAGATAAAGGTAAGAAATACAATCAGCACACTTATGTTACGGAGGATCTCTAGGTGAACAATCACAGATTATTTCATGTGGTCGTATCAATAAGTTTTGAATCTTAAACGCGGATTACGATTTTGAAACCTCAGGAGATGGCTTTCAAGAGACTCTCTTTCAACTGCCAATGCTTTTGCTGGTAGAGCGGATGCAATATAGTGTACATCCCGAGTTATGATATATGGCAAAACTTAAGAGAATAGATTTGGTTACATATAATCATTTAGAATTTCAGAGTTAAGCGTGTTTGATCTGGTACAATAGAAGGATGAGTGATCTATCGATAAGTGATTTGCGATACTGTGTGAGTGAGATCAAAGCACGGAAAAATATCTGATGGTGATTGCAGAATCAATAAATAATGATTTCGAGCTTTGAAAAATTAACGCACCGTCTATTAGACAAGATGGAGTCCATGGCCGAGTGAGTGTATGTGGGTGACCCATTAACTGTAGGCGGTCGGAGCATTACATATAGCGTCTGATCTCGGTTCTTTGGAAGATGTCAGTTCTTGCTAAGTCTGTGCTCGATTCAGTGTTATACCATCATTGTTTCATTAGTAAATTCATTTACAGTTACAATTAATTTTGTTTATTAAATGATAGATTTTATCAAGCAATTGAATACGGTAGTACGAAGATTCGATCTTTAGTTTAATAAAATTGTTAGCTACAAAATCTAGGTTAATTAAGATTATCAAAATGACATAAAAATAATACACAGATGAATGGTTCGAATTTGTGATGTTTTAATAGATAAGATTTATCTTTTTTTAACAACAGATAAGATTTATCTTTATCACAAGATTAAGAATACTTTGTATAAATTGATTTAGAGGATCCGATTGGTAATGGTCATAATTTTAAAATTTTTCCTGTAGAAAAAACGCTGTAGATTTTTTTGATGTGGTTTTAAATTTTATTGCTCTAGGTTTTATGGAAAGATCAAAAAAATTGCTTTGAATATTTGGTTCTATAAAAGCATTTTCATCCTCACTCCATATTTTACGTGGAAAATGGAGTAGTGAACAAAAAATAAAATCATTACTCCGTTTATAAAGTGATGTTTTTATTTTTTGTGGAGATGGAGATGACCTAAAACACTTATACAGCTGTAAATTATTACAGAAACTGTGATTTTAAAAAAAAAAATATTAAAACTTGATTACATTACTGTATATTTGGTGCTTTATAAATAAATAGTACTGACACCACCTACTATCATTACCAATTACACCCAAAATTTTCGTATTCAACCGTATAGCTGTCAACTTAACTTAGACTTATATAAATACACAAATTAAAATCTTAAGATTCGGATTTTTATATCAGTTGGAATTGAGATATTCTGATGTAGGGTATACTCAGTATGATGGTTATTCGATAACAGCAGTACCGATCATTTTCCTCGTTATTTTTCTTGGCTGTTATACTCGCTCGCCATTACGCAATGCCATATGAAGTGATTATACTCATTGTTGCTGTCAGAAACTAATCAGACTTGAGACTAAGTATTGGTTATCAACCAATACTACTTTATTAGAAATTCAGTGGAATTAATTATTTCCTTAAAATCAATAATTGCTACAACTATAGTAGCTGGGATTTGGAAATGTATATTGAAAATTTAATCATAGCTGGAAGGAAATAATTGAGTCATGTTATTTAAGTTAATAATGGACCATATGATAATTGAGTCATTAGATGCTTTTGTTCTTCGAAATGACCAACTAGGATCAATGCGAAAGACGGATAGCGCATTTTATGTCACATTATGACACTGTATAGACCTGTTACTAGATCTCAAAAACTGTATGCATATATTTCATATCTCTTTTTCAGATATAGTTCATGACTTTCTCGGTTGAGAATACATTAAGCATATCCAAATCGAATTCTTTTATAGGTGTTTAAAAGTTAATGGAAGTATCAAATTAAAAATTTAATTCGAATTTAACTGAAAATGAAAGGGATGATATAGATTAATAAATTGTAAGAATATGAGTGCTAAAAATATCACACAGATATCAGAAAACAGCAATATTTTTACTATTTAAAGAGGATGTGGATAAAGAAAATAACATGTTTTATATTTTATTAATGACATTTTCAAATTTTAGATTATCATATAATTTATATTTATATTTTTTATTATTTTGAATTATAATGATTGAGTAACTATCAATGGTCGGTAGTTATTAGAAAGTTTATAGTAATAATAAAAATAAATCCAATTGTATTTTTGATATGTGTGAATACTTTAAATAAAAAGCATTTTTCGGGTATGGAAGGAGTATACGATGTTGTCATTTTCTATTTACTTCTTTTAATTATTACCTAATTTTTGTTACCAAAAGGTTCAAATAATAAAATTAAAGTCTGAAAAAGAATAATAAGTACACTTAAAATAAATTAAAAACATTATGTCTCAAACAAAAGGATTTATGAAAGATATATTCCAAGAATTAATATAAACAGAAAACACTCAACAAAAGAAGAATCAAAAACTTTCCTTTGGTAATATTGTCATCGAACAAAAGAGAGCTTATGTTCCCCATACAATTAATCTCAGGATCTAGTATAAAACAAGTGAAAAGGCAGATTTCGATAGTTTCCTATGAAATCGATAGTGTCAGAACTCAAAAGATTAGATTTTCTCGTTAAATTATTGCTAAGTAAAGAAAATAAAAACCTGACCCAAAAAAAAAAGAAAACCGAAGAGTATGTCAAGGTTCCATCTGTTTCCCATGGAGGCCTTCTGTCCTTTTTTCTCCTTCCGACCAAACACGTATCCTCTTCATATTTTTCTGTTTCAAATATATAAAAGGTTTAAATGTGATAAACGTATATAGTAAAATGTGATAGACGTATATAGTATATACAGAGACGGATGCAAGTTACGACGAACGGATCACGTACTTTCGGTCAGGGGCGGTCCTTCAGGACCTAAAATCCAAAAATACTTAGTTACAAAGGGAAAAAAATCAGGGATCGAATTATAATAAATAAAAAAATTGGGGGCCATTTGTTAATGTAATTTTTTTTTTAAAAACGGGAGCCATAGGCGGTGGCTTCCTCCCGCTCCCACCCCTACTTCCGGTTAAATTTTGATTTGTTTAAAATTCAAAAAATGTCAGTTTAAATGATCTGAAAATACTTCTGACAAAACAAATAGTTACGATTTAGTTTTTAATCCTAGATCCGCATATCTTTATATATATTACAGTCTTTTCATTTTTCATCAAGAAGGTCTTCTTAAGAGCTACTTTAGTGATGTTAAATTTTCCGTAGTTTAAATATTTAAAACAATTACAAAAGTAATTAATTTATTTGTTTCATTACACGTGCGGTTATTATTCCAGTGATTTTGACACTAGTACATAAAATCATGGCATTCGCCATTACAAAATAGTTACTAGAATATAGGGTAATCAATAAATTTTTTTTTAAGAATATAATATGATCATTATTCATTAGGATAAAAATTAATAAACAAGAATGTGAGATACAAGCACAGTATCAAATGTCTTTTTCAGGCTGAACAAAGACTTGTACGATCTAGTGTTGGAAATGAATGATTTTTTTTTTTTTGATAAAAGGAAATGAATGATTTTGATATGTTTTTTTTATTAAGTTAAAACGAATATGAATACAGCCCAGGGATATCTAAACATATAAATAAAAATAATAGGAGAAAAACAGTAACCACTAAAACAAATATGAATACAGTTCATGAATGCAAACCATTCCTCCTGAGCACTATATAAACTGCCTTTCCCCTTAACTCCACTCGTCACCAAGCAATAACTCATAACTCCCCGTTCTATATCTCCTCTAGATATTTTTTGCTTCAAATCTTTTCTTTTTTTTCAAATAGAAGAAGAATGCCTTGTTGTTCAGTAACAGAAATCTCGAAATGCATTGTGTACCCAGAGAAGAAGTCCACCGTCGGCGATCTCCGTCTCTCAGTCTCCGATCTTCCTATGCTCTCATGTCACTACATTCAAAAAGGTGTGCTCCTCACCAGCCCTCCTCCTTCCTTCTCCTTTGACGACCTTGTCTCTTCTCTCCGCCCTTCTCTTTCCTCAGCTCTCTCCCTCTTCCCTGCTCTAGCCGGCCGTTTCTACACCAGCCCCTCCGGTCACATTTACATCACCTGCAACGACGCCGGAGTTGATTTCGTCGCCGCTTCCGCCAAACACGTCACCGTCTCCGACGTTCTCTCTCCCGGTAAAGACGTTCCTCTACTCGTCCGCGATTTTTTCGTCTTCGAGCGTCTCGTTAGCTACAACGGCCACCATAAGCCTCTAGCCGCCGTCCAAGTGACGGAGCTAGAGGATGGTGTGTTCGTGGGATGCACCGTTAATCATTGCGTCACGGATGGAACTTCCTTCTGGCATTTCTTCAACACCTTGGCTGACCTCACCAGCGGCGCTTGCAAGATCAAACACCTTCCTGATTTCTCACGACACACCGTCTTCGACTCCCCCTCCGTTCTCCCAATCCCTCCCGGTGGTCCACGTGTAACCTTCGACGCCGATCAGCCTATCAGAGAGAGAATTTTTCATTTCAGCAGGGAATCCATTTCGAAACTCAAACAGAGGACTAACAACAAAGTTAACGGATTCGAGACAAGCAACGACAAGATCAAATCTAACGGTCACGGAGGAGGGAAGATAATGAATCAGGATCGAACGGCTGAGATTTCTTCGTTCCAATCTCTCAGCGCTCAGCTATGGCGATCAGTTACGCGAGCAAGGAACCTAGATCCGAGCAAGACGACGACGTTTAGGATGGCGGTTAACTGCCGCCACCGGCTTGAGCCTAAGATG
Source organism: Brassica carinata (assembly GCA_016771965.1). Classification (NCBI taxonomy): domain Eukaryota; kingdom Viridiplantae; phylum Streptophyta; class Magnoliopsida; order Brassicales; family Brassicaceae; genus Brassica; species Brassica carinata. Next base: position 8,675,234 of record CM028700.1, read on the forward strand.
GATCCTTACTACTTCGGAAACGCGATACAGAGCATACCGACGATGGCCTCTGCGGGAGATCTGCTAGCAAACGATCTCCGATGGTCCGCCGATCAACTCCACAGGAACGTGGTGGCGCACGGCGACGGGACGGTCCGACGCGGGATAGCCGATTGGGAGAGTAATCCGAGGCTATTCCCACTGGGAAATCCAGACGGTGCTTCGATCACGATGGGGAGCTCGCCGAGATTCCCGATGTACGACAACGATTTCGGATGGGGAAAACCGTTAGCGGTGAGGAGCGGCGGAGCAAACAAATTCGACGGGAAGATATCGGCGTTTCCAGGAAGAGAAGGGAACGGAAGCGTAGATCTGGAAGTGGTTCTGGCGCCGGGAACCATGGCGGGGATTGAGAAGGATCCCGAGTTTATGCAATACGTATCTCAAGTCAGTTACTAACTGTTGAAACTTCCCGCAAAAATAAAAGAAGCCAATAGAGGAAGGAAGGAAGGAACTTTTAACGGTTTCGATACAGCCGTTTAAAAGTCAAAACTGGTCTTTGTTTTTTTCCTCAATCACACTGGTCACGTTCTTAATGTGACAACTAATGTATACGATGGTGAAAAATTATCCCCCGCCTTTTAAAATTCGATGCTGAAACTTTTTTTTTTCTAACACTAAATACTTATATTAAAATTAAAAGTCCAATGGATTAGGTGTTGGAGAGATTATATACCTTTGTATACGAAGAAAGAGAAAATGGTAAATGATTTGAAAAATATGATTTCATTAAAGCCATCATCACCACAGATCCAGAGACCTAAAGCAAACACAAACAAAAGAAATTTCCCGACAGAACAATAGTCAACTTGTCAGAACAATGCGCCTCTTAATTACATCAAAGTCTAACTCGTGTTTGTAATCGATCGTTGGTTCATCGATCAAATACACATTTGACTAGCATTCAGTACTCCTTCCGTTTTCTTTTATAAATCGTTTTAAAACTTTACATATAGATTAAGAAAAACATAATTTTTTATATTTTCTAAACAAAAACATCATTAATTATATTTATCTAAACTCAAATCAACCAATGAAAAATAGAAGACATATTATCATTGGTTATACAACATTATCTGTTAATAATACATAGAAAACCAAAAACGTTATGTAATTTGGAACAAAAAATTACCTTTAAAACGACTTATAAAAGATTACTGAGAGAGTACTATTTTAGCGATTTTTTCCAAACACTGTAATGCTTATTTGTATATTTGCGGATGGAGTGTACATAAAACAAGCTGCTAATCATTTTTATACATAAAACAAAAAAATAATATTTTTAACACATAAAAAAGAAGGGAACACAGAGTCGGTGACCTAACGAAACTAAAACCCTGAAGTCCAAAAACCAGGTTTTAAACCCTCCCTCGATTAGACAGACATGGACACATATCTTACAACATCAAGCTTCCCATAAACACATAAGCAATCTAACTACCTACCTATATATATAAGATACCATTAAGTAACCGAGTAACACTCCAGCTCTGATTACTTCTTCTAGGCGTTGACTTGCGGAGGCACAGGAAAGAGTCGTTTAACCAACCAATTGAGTGGTCCCAGAACCTGAGCTTTCTTTTTCCTCCAGAACCAAATCGCTGCACCGTACTGTTCATTGCGTATCTTGGTCGTTGCTGCTCTCCAATCATACTTCTCCGTTTCTTCTCTTGCTGCTTTCCCTATGATTTCTCTTGTTTCACTGTCGTGCAATAAACTTCTCAGCTTTGTCACGCAGTCTTCCACATCTCAGGACTGAACAAAACCCCGTTTTCCCTCCTAAAAATAACATCCGATATCATAAGCTCAATACATCACCTAAAGTAATCCATTTTAAGTTGTTCCCTAAGAACAATCAACATGATCTTTGCATATAAATTTTCTTTTTGAAGTCAGATAATTCAACTGACCTGATCTTCAGGGATGATGTCAGGGATTCCACCAGCTCGAGCCGCTACAGCGGAAGTCCTGACGCCATGGCCTCAAGAACCACAAGGCCAAGCGTCTCTGACTCTGATGGCATCACAAACACATCTCCGCTGGCGTAAGCTTGTGAGAGTTCCTCCCCTTGTAACATTCCCGTGAAAACCGCTGGCATTTCGGTGAAAAGCTTCTCAAGATCCTCTCTTTTAAGAAAACCAAATAGATGAAAATGTTACAATGTAACTCTTCTTTTTTTTCTGAAAGAAACCTTAAAACTCTTTTGAAAACAGTATGGGCCAATTTATAACGAAAATAGTAAGTACCTGTATGGTCCATCTCCAATGAAAGCAATCCGAGCTTCAGGCAATTTGTCCATTACACTGTATTACGTTCAATTTTTGATACACTACCATCACCACCTCAAAAAGGAGTGAGTCCAATTTAAAGTTATATTTTAAGAAATCTAACCTTTTTAGAAGCTCCAAACTCTTTTCTACGCCAATACGTCCTACATGGATCACTAGAGGCTTTTCTGGTTCCCCATTACTGTTAAATCACCAAGCATTAATATTAGCACAAGGAAAGAATATATATTATAAAGAGAAAAAATGAATATTCTATTTTCTTGCCTTAGTTTTATACGCATTTCTTGAGAGCGGAAACGGGGATTGAAGCTTTCTGAATCCACACCCTTATTCCAGAGTCGAAGTTGATTAGCTTCAACATATGATAATAAATAGGAACAAAAGGTTAGTTTTGAACAATCACAGAATTTGTATAACTAGTGTAGTGTTTTAATCTGTTATTCATTCACCTGCAGTTGCACCAGCAGCTATAAGATCTTTACCAATGGCAGCGGAAGGAACTAATGTAAGGTCAGCCGCTCGGTGAAGAAATCCTGATAAAAAAAGCAGCTCTTATTCAATTTTACTTACTTGACAAAACAACCACAACAAAATTGAGATTGTTTACATACTTATAACTGACCACATTGGTTGGACCAACCAACTAAAAGTGTATCTTGGGATGTATCTGCACATCAACACAAAAGCTTAATTTTTCAGAACCGTCTCGTTAATTCACGAATTATTTATAAACCAATAAAAGTCCGATGACAATTCAACTTAAAGGGAGGCAGATAAGAAGCTTACACAGGGACGTGTGTGTGGTAAGACATTACAATTGGTACGGATAGCATTTTTGCTATTGCCAGAGCACCAAAAACCTGAAAAATTGAATCAATATTCTCAACTTCACAGTTTTGCTAATGCTTTAGTCATTAATTAGTGATGTGATTTCTAAAAGGGGGCTATTTTTTGGTTCTTTGTGTGTTACTACCATAATCCCAGGAGAAGAAGCGTGAATGATGTCAGGCTTAAAGCGAGCAATTTCGGAGATAATTCTTGGACTAAGCGCAAGGGAGAGGGGAACCTTTTGGTACCAAGGGCAAGGGAAGCTGCAGCAAGTTTAGACTCAATAGAATTAGCTATATATTACATTTACCAAATGGAGTGTAACAATCCATTGAGTTAGTTATATGGCAAAATGTTTGATATACCTCCTAGATCCAATGACTTTGGCTCCATAAAACTCTTCAGGAACACCTTCATGTGTCGTCACGACAATAACCTATGAAGCCAAAACAGTTTTAATCAGATTCTATTTTTAAAAAAAGAGCAGCTTTCACTTTTCAGTAAAGTATACTAATAAGGATAGAAGAAAAAGGAAGAAACCTCGTCACCCATTTCACGCAGATACCTAATGAAGTTCTGGAATCTGTTTTTGTATCCTGAGACATAGCTGCACAATTAAGACGGAGGTTACTTTGTAATTAAATGACAAATGAGAGATGTTATGATCACTAGTAAATTTCAGCATCAAAATCCAAGAAAGGATCATCATCATCTACTATGAAGAATAAGCGAGCACTGGAGATCACAGAGACATTTTGTCGAACACAAAGCAGGCAAAAGTCTTAAGTCTGTATAAGAGGAAACATACGCAAACGGGGAAGGCTCAACAAAGAGAGCAATTCTCCTGGGCTTGGAGTATGACTCTGGATCGAGAAGCGGAGCTTCAATCTCCGATTCGTCACCTTCCGCCTTAACTCGAGTGATGATAGTCATATCGCTCGAACCAGAAGAAGAAGAAACGCGGAAGAATGTTTTAGTTTGCTTGCGAACCAAGCTAATGGGTAGTCTCCGGGAGAAGAAAGACCGAGGGAAACAGGGCGGTAACAAAAGAACACCTGGTAGTGGTTGCAGAGGAAGAAGAACAAGTGTTCGTGGTCGTGCTAGGAAGAAAAGGAGGATGAGTTGGATAGAGATTTATAGAGAGAGAAGAAGAAAGGTTCATGATTTTTTTTTTTTTATTGACAAAGATTCTGACGATTAGGGTGTGGTAATAAAACATCAGAAGCAAGAGGTGATTGAGATAAAAAATTGTTTTTTTATTTGTGGGGAGTGGAGTGGGATCAGAGAAGGAATCTGAAGAAGAAGGGATATCCGCTTTGTGAGGCAGTGACAGATAAGAGCATCATTTCAAACGTTTCTCAGCATATCCGCCTTCTCCCTTCATCTCTACATCCAACCCACACACACACATTCTTGTCACTATCTTTTTTCTTTTTTTTTTGGTAAAATGTTAAATATTATACCATTTGTCTGCTACCTGTGATCTTTGTAACTTCTGTAATTGTCACTATCTTTTATTCTAATTAAAATATTTTTTGTATATATTTTAATCGAATTTCGTTTAATCATCTTGTAACTAGTCTTTGTAATACGAACCATTAAACCTTACGTGGTTAACAGAAAAAAAAAATGAAATCATAACAATGACTCATGTGGTGCTACACTGCTATTAGTGAAGATAAACTGAACAACACAAACCTTTATTACATATATTGACATTCACATTCACATTCATACACGAAGTGTTAAAACGATGTTGATTGTTTATTGGGATACTAGTTTAAAGCAATCCCGGTAACGTACTCCTCAAGACATTATTTTTGTCAATTGTGTGTTCATTACCCATATCAAATCATCAGTATGCACCCTAATTGCGTACTTGGATTCTCTAATTACTTTGTACACTGGAAATAACATCATCAACTCTAATCAATACGCCAAGACATATACTATCCCATTATTTACTCCTAAAAAATGTGAAAGTAAGGAAAAATAAAAGGGACAAAGCTTCCTCATACAATTTATTCCATTGAATATTCCGTTCGTGCTTAAGCATCCGTTATCTAATATTATACAAACGACTTGGCTTTCTCATATGCTTGTTGGATATCCAACTTGAAAATATACACCTTCCTGATTTCTCGACACACCGTCTTCGACTCCCCTCCGTTCTCCCAATCCTCCCGGTGGTCCACGTGTAACCTTCGACGCCGATCAGCCTATCAGAGAGAGAATTTTTCATTTCAGCAGGAATCCATTTCGAAACTCAAACAGAGGACTAACAACAAAGTTAACGGATTCGAGACAAGCAACGACAAGATCAAATCTAACGGTCACGGAGGAGGGAAGATAATGAATCAGGATCGAACGGCTGAGATTTCTTCGTTCCAATCTCTCAGCGCTCAGCTATGGCGATCAGTTACGCGAGCAAGGAACCTAGATCCGAGCAAGACGACGACGTTTAGGATGGCGGTTAACTGCCGCCACCGGCTTGAGCCTAAGATGGATCCTTACTACTTCGGAAACGCGATACAGAGCATACCGACGATGGCCTCTGCGGGAGATCTGCTAGCAAACGATCTCCGATGGTCCGCCGATCAACTCCACAGGAACGTGGTGGCGCACGGCGACGGGACGGTCCGACGCGGGATAGCCGATTGGGAGAGTAATCCGAGGCTATTCCCACTGGGAAATCCAGACGGTGCTTCGATCACGATGGGGAGCTCGCCGAGATTCCCGATGTACGACAACGATTTCGGATGGGGAAAACCGTTAGCGGTGAGGAGCGGCGGAGCAAACAAATTCGACGGGAAGATATCGGCGTTTCCAGGAAGAGAAGGGAACGGAAGCGTAGATCTGGAAGTGGTTCTGGCGCCGGGAACCATGGCGGGGATTGAGAAGGATCCCGAGTTTATGCAATACGTATCTCAAGTCAGTTACTAACTGTTGAAACTTCCCGCAAAAAATAAAAAGAAGCCAATAGAGGAAGGAAGGAAGGAACTTTTAACGGTTTCGATACAGCCGTTTAAAAGTCAAAACTGGTCTTTGTTTTTTTTTCCTCAATCACACTGGTCACGTTCTTAATGTGACAACTAATGTATACGATGGTGAAAAATTATCCCCCGCCTTTTAAAATTCGATGCTGAAACTTTTTTTTTTCTAACACTAAATACTTATATTAAAATTAAAAGTCCAATGGATTAGGTGTTGGAGAGATTATATACCTTTGTATACGAAGAAAGAGAAAATGGTAAATGATTTGAAAAATATGATTTCATTAAAGCCATCATCACCACAGATCCAGAGACCTAAAGCAAACACAAACAAAAGAAATTTCCCGACAGAACAATAGTCAACTTGTCAGAACAATGCGCCTCTTAATTACATCAAAGTCTAACTCGTGTTTGTAATCGATCGTTGGTTCATCGATCAAATACACATTTGACTAGCATTCAGTACTCCTTCCGTTTTCTTTTATAAGTCGTTTTAAAACTTTACATATAGATTAAGAAAAACATAATTTTTTTATATTTTCTAAACAAAAACATCATTAATTATATTTATCTAAACTCAAATCAACCAATGAAAAATAGAAGACATATTATCATTGGTTATACAACATTATCTGTTAATAATACATAGAAAACCAAAAACGTTATGTAATTTGGAACAAAAAATTACCTTTAAAACGACTTATAAAAGATTACTGAGAGAGTACTATTTTAGCGATTTTTTCCAAACACTGTAATGCTTATTTGTATATTTGCGGATGGAGTGTACATAAAACAAGCTGCTAATCATTTTTATACATAAAACAAAAAAATAATATTTTTAACACATAAAAAAGAAGGGAACACAGAGTCGGTGACCTAACGAAACTAAAACCCTGAAGTCCAAAAACCAGGTTTTAAACCCTCCTCGATTAGACAGACATGGACACATATCTTACAACATCAAGCTTCCCATAAACACATAAGCAATCTAACTACCTACCTATATATATAAGATACCATTAAGTAACCGAGTAACACTCCAGCTCTGATTACTTCTTCTAGGCGTTGACTTGCGGAGGCACAGGAAAGAGTCGTTTAACCAACCAATTGAGTGGTCCCAGAACCTGAGCTTTCTTTTTCCTCCAGAACCAAATCGCTGCACCGTACTGTTCATTGCGTATCTTGGTCGTTGCTGCTCTCCAATCATACTTCTCCGTTTCTTCTCTTGCTGCTTTCCCTATGATTTCTCTTGTTTCACTGTCGTGCAATAAACTTCTCAGCTTTGTCACGCAGTCTTCCACATCTCCAGGACTGAACAAAAACCCCGTTTTTCCCTCCTAAAAATAACATCCGATATCATAAGCTCAATACATCACCTAAAGTAATCCATTTTAAGTTGTTCCCTAAGAACAATCAACATGATCTTTTGCATATAAATTTTCTTTTTGAAGTCAGATAATTCAACTGACCTGATCTTCAGGGATGATGTCAGGGATTCCACCAGCTCGAGCCGCTACAACGGGAAGTCCTGACGCCATGGCCTCAAGAACCACAAGGCCAAGCGTCTCTGACTCTGATGGCATCACAAACACATCTCCGCTGGCGTAAGCTTGTGAGAGTTCCTCCCCTTGTAACATTCCCGTGAAAACCGCTGGCATTTCGGTGAAAAGCTTCTCAAGATCCTCTCTTTTTAAGAAAACCAAATAGATGAAAATGTTACAATGTAACTCTTCTTTTTTTTCTGAAAGAAACCTTAAAACTCTTTTGAAAACAGTATGGGCCAATTTATAACGAAAATAGTAAGTACCTGTATGGTCCATCTCCAATGAAAGCAATCCGAGCTTCAGGCAATTTGTCCATTACACTGTATTACGTTCAATTTTGATACACTACCATCACCACCTCAAAAGGAGTGAGTCCAATTTAAAGTTATATTTTAAGAAATCTAACCTTTTTAGAAGCTCCAAACTCTTTTCTACGCCAATACGTCCTACATGGATCACTAGAGGCTTTTCTGGTTCCCCATTACTGTTAAATCACCAAGCATTAATATTAGCACAAGGAAAGAATATATATTATAAAGAGAAAAAATGAATATTCTATTTTCTTGCCTTAGTTTTATACGCATTTCTTGAGAGCGGAAACGGGGATTGAAGCTTTCTGAATCCACACCCTTATTCCAGAGTCGAAGTTGATTAGCTTCAACATATGATAATAAATAGGAACAAAAGGTTAGTTTTGAACAATCACAGAATTTGTATAACTAGTGTAGTGTTTTAATCTGTTATTCATTCACCTGCAGTTGCACCAGCAGCTATAAGATCTTTACCAATGGCAGCGGAAGGAACTAATGTAAGGTCAGCCGCTCGGTGAAGAAATCCTGATAAAAAAAGCAGCTCTTATTCAATTTTACTTACTTGACAAAACAACCACAACAAAATTGAGATTGTTTACATACTTATAACTGACCACATTGGTTGGACCAACCAACTAAAAGTGTATCTTGGGATGTATCTGCACATCAACACAAAAGCTTAATTTTTCAGAACCGTCTCGTTAATTCACGAATTATTTATAAACCAATAAAAGTCCGATGACAATTCAACTTAAAGGGAGGCAGATAAGAAGCTTACACAGGGACGTGTGTGTGGTAAGACATTACAATTGGTACGGATAGCATTTTTGCTATTGCCAGAGCACCAAAACCTGAAAAATTGAATCAATATTCTCAACTTCACAGTTTTGCTAATGCTTTAGTCATTAATTAGTGATGTGATTTCTAAAAGGGGGCTATTTTTTGGTTCTTTGTGTGTTACTACCATAATCCCAGGAGAAGAAGCGTGAATGATGTCAGGCTTAAAGCGAGCAATTTCGGAGATAATTCTTGGACTAAGCGCAAGGAGAGGGAACCTTTTGGTACCAAGGGCAAGGGAAGCTGCAGCAAGTTTAGACTCAATAGAATTAGCTATATATTACATTTACCAAATGGAGTGTAACAATCCATTGAGTTAGTTATATGGCAAAATGTTTGATATACCTCCTAGATCCAATGACTTTGGCTCCATAAAACTCTTCAGGAACACCTTCATGTGTCGTCACGACAATAACCTATGAAGCCAAAACAGTTTTAATCAGATTCTATTTTTAAAAAAAGAGCAGCTTTCACTTTTCAGTAAAGTATACTAATAAGGATAGAAGAAAAAGGAAGAAACCTCGTCACCCATTTCACGCAGATACCTAATGAAGTTCTGGAATCTGTTTTTGTATCCTGAGACATAGCTGCACAATTAAGACGGAGGTTACTTTGTAATTAAATGACAAATGAGAGATGTTATGATCACTAGTAAATTTCAGCATCAAAATCCAAGAAAGGATCATCATCATCTACTATGAAGAATAAGCGAGCACTGGAGATCACAGAGACATTTTGTCGAACACAAAGCAGGCAAAAGTCTTAAGTCTGTATAAGAGGAAACATACGCAAACGGGGAAGGCTCGACAAAGAGAGCAATTCTCCTGGGCTTGGAGTATGACTCAGGATCGAGAAGGGGAGCCTCGATCTCAGATTCGTCTCCTTCCGCCTTAACTCGAGTGATGATAGTCATATCGCTCGAACCAGAAGAAGAAGAAACGCGGAAGAATGTTTTAGTTTGCTTGCGAACCAAGCTAATGGGTAGTCTCCGGGGAGAAGAAAGACCGAGGGAAACAGGGGCGGTAACAAAAGAACACCTGGTAGTGGTTGCAGAGGAAGAAGAACAAGTGTTTGTGGTCGTGCTAAGAAGAAAAGAAGAAGGAGGAGGAGGTGTTACAGAGAGATTTATAGAGAGAGAAGAAGAAGAAGAAAGGTTCATGATTTTTTTTTTTTTATTGACAAAGATTCTGACGATTAGGGTGTGGTAATAAAAACATCAGAAGCAAGAGGTGATTGAGATAAAAAAAATTGTTTTTTTTTATTTGTGGGGAGTGGAGTGGGATCAGAGAAGGAATCTGAAGAAGAAGGGATATCCGCTTTGTGAGGCAGTGACAGATAAGAAGCATCATTTCAAACGTTTCTCAGCATATCCGCCTTCTCCCTTCATCTCTACATCCAACCCACACACACACATTCTTGTCACTATCTTTTTTCTTTTTTTTTTGGTAAAATGTTAAATATTATACCATTTGTCTGCTACCTGTGATCTTTGTAACTTCTGTAATTGTCACTATCTTTTATTCTAATTAAAATATTTTTTGTATATATTTTAATCGAATTTCGTTTAATCATCTTGTAACTAGTCTTTGTAATACGAACCATTAAACCTTACGTGGTTAACAGAAAAAAAAAATGAAATCATAACAATGACTCATGTGGTGCTACACTGCTATTAGTGAAGATAAACTGAACAACACAAACCTTTATTACATATATTGACATTCACATTCACATTCATACACGAAGTGTTAAAACGATGTTGATTGTTTATTGGGATACTAGTTTAAAGCAATCCCGGTAACGTACTCCTCAAGACATTATTTTTGTCAATTGTGTGTTCATTACCCATATCAAATCATCAGTATGCACCCTAATTGCGTACTTGGATTCTCTAATTACTTTGTACACTGGAAATAACATCATCAACTCTAATCAATACGCCAAGACATATACTATCCCATTATTTACTCCTAAAAAATGTGAAAGTAAGGAAAAATAAAAGGGACAAAGCTTCCTCATACAATTTATTCCATTGAATATTCCGTTCGTGCTTAAGCATCCGTTATCTAATATTATACAAACGACTTGGCTTTCTCATATGCTTGTTGGATATCCAACTTGAAAATATACACTTTTTTGTTTTTTGGTAAAATACACCTTTTTTGTTTTTGAATTACCAATAATTTATGGATTTTCGGTTCGCAGACTTTTTAAGGACAAGAGTCGGCTATATTTTCTTTCAATGTTATATTCATTATCTTTAAAAAAAACGTAGCGTTATACTCATATATGATTCAAAATGTTTCCTTTAGAGTTTCTTAAAATACATTTTAATGTATTTTTTATTGGATAATCATAATAAATTGTGAACTTCAAAAAGATTTGTGTCTATTTAATTTTTGATTGACTAAAAGTAATAGTAAATAGTTAATCACAAAAAAAAAAATTTATAATCAAAATCTAAGATACTTTTTTAATATTTGTGAAAACTCTAAAACATAGATTTTTGAAACATGAGAATAGTCAAATTCAATTGTAAGTGACTGCAAAAGAACAAACAATTCTCCCATGCAGGGGGTGGCAAGCCGTGTTTGATTATATGATTAAAGATAACAATTGACCACGGAAACATGATTACTTTCGAGTTTCAACATTTCTTATGGCATATATTTGATTATTTTATGAGTGTTTTTAAGTTGAGAGTCGTGTTAATGATTAAAAGGCTAACAGGCCCATTTTATTCTTAATGAGCTCGGTTATGAACTATATTTTCTTTATTCCATTGGGCCATATATTTAGAAAAAGTAATCAGTCTTTGATCCCAAAAATGATTGGAGTTGTTAAAAAAAAAACATATGACTTGGGTTACAAAAAGATTAGTTAAAAAGAATAAGCTATGATTTAAATAATAATAATAATAATAATAAATGAAATACCTTAATTAACTATTAAAAACATATTGTAAATAATTTTACTATACATCAAAAATTATTTGAAATATAATATAAATATATAGAGAGAAACAGTAGTCTGACAACAATGGGTAGGACCCCTAATATTTCACCTAAAAAAGCAAAGCTGACAAGAAGAGAATCAATCTGATTTCTGCTTTTGTCTCCTATTTTAAATTTATCAATACATATGTAACGACGTATCTTCTTATTACTTTGGACTATATTTTTGGATTAAACAAACCACATCGTCTTCATGAAAAAAAAAACTCCACAAGCTAATGGTTTTTGAAAAACAACCATATTAGTAGACATATATACAAATTAAACACAGCTAGATCATGAACCATCTATTTATAAAGAAACTGTGGTCACTTATTTTTCATATATAAACCCTCTATTTCCATTCGACTTTATAATTTCTCCCCACCACACTATAATTCTTCATCAAGACTTTCACTTCTCCCCCCCATAAATACTCTCCAGAACGTCTCTCACGTCTCCATTTTGTTTTCTCTCTCTCCCTACAGAGTGCAGGCACAAGAAATATGTCTCGAAGAGGATCCAAAAGAGTGAGCTTTAGTCCTGACTCTGACCCTGAAGGAGGGAACGAAGACCCGATCATCTACCCAACACACAACGCCAACGGTTTCACCTCGTCACGACTTGGTCGTTGGAGGGACGTCAGCGGCGGAGTTTTCAGTTTCCACGTCAGGAGTTCGCCAAGAGCGAGGAGATTACTCCGGCGTATTGGAGCCGGAGTCGCCAAAACGTTGCGTTTTATGTCACTGGGAAGGAAAAGTAGCAGTAGTAGTAACACCAAATCGACGCCGTCTACTTCTTCTTCTTCGTCTTTGTCTTGTTCCTCTTCATCGTCGATTTATCTTGCAAAGTCAAAATCTGTAAACGAGTCAGAGTCTCACCGTGCAGAAGCCATTGAGGACTGCATCGAGTTCTTACACTCTTCTTCGTCTCTGTCGAGATCAAACTCCATCTCTGCCTGGTCTTGCTAAACTATGTTTGACCCACCCATCCCCAGGTTCGGGTCCTCCATTTTGTGATGTAAAAGAACTGAAACTGATAGATCAGTTGATTATATCTCTCCTTTTGTTTCCAGAGTCTCAATGATTCATATTTAGATAGTTACTACAAATTCGTTATAATTCCTTAAGACAATAAAACCACTTCCTGGCTTTATTTCGACAAAAATAATAAAATCATACGGTACATAATTAAGACATTTTTTATCCCCATCATATGAACAAAAACAAGATTTTAATGACGTGATTTGTTTACATTATCATGTTTTTTTTTACAAGTCATACCGTTCACAACTATGTTCAGATTTCTTTTTCTAGTAAGTTGTATAGAGCTTTCGCATTTCAATTGAAACATTGATCGTTGAATTTTATTATTACGTTCAAACAAAGAATATTCATTATTACACAGAAGGAAGAACTCTTACCATATGTTTAAAAGAAAGAAACAAAAAAAAAAAAACAAAGAGGGCCCAGTTTAGAATTTCAAAAAGAGGGGTCGAAAAATCACAGGAGGACCATGAAACACAGAAAGCTTCCTTCTTTATTGACCCAATATTTTGTCTTCATAACAAAAGGAAAACAAAGACAAAAAAAAATATTTTTTAATATAAAATTCCCAATTCGATAATAAGTATATAATTTTTTTAAATATATATATATAATCATAACAAAATATTAAGGGGTTTCAGAAACTGTAGCCGTAGGGACACATGACTAAGCCTCTTTTAAAGAATCCGATGAAAAGCTTTTTCATTGTTTATTATTATTACCTCATGTGTCTCGGATGCTTTGTGTTGAAGCTTTCTTGAGCTCTAGAGCTCGTTAGTAAGGTGGTGCGATCGGAGGCTGAACTGGGTCCAAACTCTGGTATGACGATCCATCTGATTCTTTTGGGAGTGGGTAAGACCGGTCTGAGTCATAACCGGTTAAGACACCACATGCCAAGAATGGAATATAAACTTTGTTGGGTCTTTCAAGCCAACCACTACTGCAATCTGCAAGAAGAGTGCCAAGAATATCTCTCAGGTAAACATTTAACCAAAAAAGAAAAAAGGTAAAAAAGGGGACTCTTCTTATCTTGAAGGTGAAGTAACAGTTTCTTTTTCTTGCCCAAAGTGTTAAATTCACATGAAGAGAGCATTTTCTTTTAGGTGAGAGTTTGGTTGAGCAAGAAGAGTAAACTGAAAGAGTATTACTCAACAATACACAATGTTAGTTGTGTCTAACTTGAAGAGCTTCTGAGTTTGAAGATGAAGTTAAAAAGAGGTTTTTCTATTATTATTATTACCGATGGCTTCCACCTGAAGGACTGCCCACTTTCTCCAAGAGACGATACAGATCTCTCGGGTGAAATCCTTCTGGTGGAGAGTAATTTTCGCAGACTGCAAAAGCCTCTATAAAAAAAAGTGTAGAAATGCAAACATTTTACATCTTTGATGATTAACCTTTAAGTGTAAGCAAATTATATTTGCACATCTGAAAGTTAATACTTTTTGTTTACCTATACTAGAATTGCGGCTGCTTTTCGGTTGGGAAAAACAACTTGAACTACACATATATAAAAGCAAATAACTAGTATGTATCAGTAAAAAGTAACAGTTGATGATGATTCTGATAAGAGCAAGAATATGTAAAACTTTACCTGAGAATACAAGAGACTTGTATCTTTTCCACGGAATATCTTCGCAATGAATTTCCCACCTTCTTTAAGAACATGTGTTACTATTGTTAAGCCCTTGATGAAAAACAAAAATCAAAAAAGAGATTTATTTTGTTGTTTTTCTATTTCACTATCGATGAAACACAAATGCTTTAAAAGTTAGAAACTTACCGCTAGTATGAGCTGGGACTGGACAAATTCATCCATGTCATGCAAACCGGTAACTAACAAACCAAATTTCGGAAGACGTCAATTTTGATAGAGCATATGTCTTTTAAGAAGTAAAAAAAAAAATGAAATGTGAAACAAAACGTTTTACCATCTGGAGCACCATCACAAACAACCAAGTCTGCCTTGCTACCGTCAAAGTGTCTGATAACCTTTTGACAAAAAAAAAAAAGAGAGAGAGGGTAAGGCTATAGAAACAAACACAAAATGAAGTTGAAGCATAATGTAAGAGAGAGAGAGAGGGTAAGGCTATAGAAACAAACACAAAATGAAGTTGAAGCATAATGTAAGAGAGAGAGAGAGAGAGAGAAGAAAATTCACCAGGTGGGCAGTGAGAGCATTAGTGATGTCCCCTTGAACCAGGATGACACCTTCGATTGGAGACATAGGCTGCAAATCTATGGCCACTATAAGAGGAACATCTCCTTCTCTGTCAGTCAACAAAGGTGTGAACTATAGTACAAAAGTGAGCACAAATTTTTTTTTTTTTAAAAACGACAGTGAAGCTTACTTTGACTCAGCTGAGGACTTTGCTGGAAGATACAGCTGACGACTCAAAACCTACAAAATGAGGTTAGACTAATAATAAGATTCAGATTCTAACCACTTGGAATCGAGGAAGAGAACAACGAGACTGCAACTTAATCTCAACTAAAATCATAGGGAAGAGACTTAGCTAACATCACATGATGGGAGGCAATGTGAATACCTGAGTCCAGCTACCAGGTGCAGCACATAAATCTACAACCCTCTTCACCTCACCTTGGAAAATGTTGAATTCCTCGACAATCTGAAGAAGCTTAAACGCACTTCTCGCACGCCATCCTTCTTCTTTGGCTTTTCTATAGTATATATCCTGCCAACAACCGCAATCATATACACTTTTGAGAACCTAGTAATAAGCGCATTGGGGGAACGAATGCAATACATACTCTTTTGTCCCGACAAGCTTTTCCCATTTCTTCTATATATATATATATATTAGAAAAAAAAAAAGAGAGAGAAATCAGAGATAAAGTTAAATCACGAGTGGGGTTTGTCTCATAGGCATTCTATCAAACACCTTATCGGCAACAAAAGTAATCTTTATACCCGCCAAATTTCCACACGAAATGCAGCGGCTTAGAAATATCTGTACCCAGCCAGCAAAATAGACCTCCCCCTCACCCCAAGTGGACGATAGATACTCTGCTTGGTTGAGATCAGAGAACAAAAACAGTTGTTTTTCTTGTGTTTGATCTGTTTTGCGCAATTTCGAATAAAAATACGAAACTGGGCCTGAGCCCATGTATTATTATTATTATTGGAATTTTGAGACTGATGATTAGTAAAACATGTGTAAATTCATATGGTCGGCTCATGAGTTTTCTGACTTTTAAGTTCCTTCTTTTTTTTCTATGATTATTTATCCTACTTCCAATTTTTTTTCTGACTTTCATAATTATTATAACTAGGTGATTTTCCCAGTATAAGTATTTATAAAATAAATATACTATAATAGTTTATTTTATTTACTTTTAATTTTAAATTGATTTATAATTTGTATGCAAAATTTATATTAAAAATATTATATTTACTTAATTAGACATATGATTTTAGATATGTTATATTTAGTCGGTTTTGTTGTTTTTATACTCGATTTAGTTATCATTTAGGTATATTGGTTTGCATCTATTTCTCTGAATTCAACTATATTATTTTTATTTTAAATATATTAAATTATAATTAATTTTCTTATTTTTATTTATGCTGGTTGTTATCTTAGATATGTAAATATATTTGATGAATATTATGTATAACTTACGATATATTGTGCTTAGAATGAAATAAAAAAATAAACTAAAATGTCCTATTTCAAATTACATAAATTAATATAACGATAATATTCTACAGTCTCATGCATATATATAATTTTACAAAAGAACTAAAAATTGTAACAGTTGGTTAATATTTTATTTTCATTTGTTAATAGGTTTTGAGTCATTCTATAATTTACATTTATAAAATAAATTATTATTATTATAAAATTATATATTCTTATTGTAGTTAAATCTATGATTTTAGATACAAATTGGATTAGTTGAGTCACTCATGTTTTGAGTATATTGAGTTAAATATATTCTTTCAAAATCAAACTAAAGTACAATTACTTTTTATTATAATTAAGTAAAATCAAACTAACTTTATTTATCGTTTAAATGTGCATGTATTTTTTTATCAAATTATATGTTGGTTTCTTCAAAATAAAAATAAACAATAAAGCGATGATCTATAAGAAGTTACATACATAAGTAAGTAATATACTTTTGGAAGCTTATGAATACATATCAATATTTACAATAATAAAAATATTTTATAGATTCTAAATAATTTTATGTCTTAGATTTATTAAATGATAAACTGAAATTTATTTTAAATAATCTTAAAAATTAGATTTGCTTTGGTATTTTGATTATGGTTATATTAAGTTCCACGAAAATAAAAACATAAAAATTAAAAGAAAGTTTAATATCAAGAAAACAAATAAATTTAATAATGACAAAATATAATATATCTACCTCGTTAAAGTATATAGTGTTATGTTATTTTAAAATATTTTGTAATTATTTGATCAAAAGATGTTTATTGTTAATTGTTTTCTTTATCTCTTAAAATAAGCAGTTTAAAACAAATTGTGAACTTGTAAATTTGGAATATTTCTATTTTGTAAATTTTTCTTTTTTAATAAAATCATATTATATATACAGATATTTCGTTTTAATTTTTTAAAATTTTTTTATAAATGTTTCCTTTTTTATTATATATGTTATTTTGATTTTTTTTTTTAAAAAAAAAAATTCAATAATAGTATTTTAAAAATATAATATTTTTAATTTATTAAGGGTATCAATGTAATCAACCATCGTGAGAGTTAACGTGAACGCGACACATAGGAAACTGACTTTTCAAATAATATTATAGAGATCTAATCATCTGATTTGGAATAAATATATTTCATTTCAAAAACAAACTAAAAAAGAAGTGGATTTCTAACACATCCCAAGAGCATTGGGTTCCAATCTTGTTAAGGAAAATCACATCCATAGATTCATTTCATTTCTGGATCTCACTCTTGTATGTTACCTGTTATAAACTAAGAAACAATATGATTTTGAGCAGGTCGTCATAAAACCTGGAGAATTCGACGTATTCAAATGATAATTAGATAGATACAGGATCTCAAAAACTTAATTATATACGGTTCAAAATATTGTTTAAGCATTAGTATTATAAGTTTTGGAGTCAGCATGCAACAACTAATTGGAAGTAATAATGAAGAAATAGATCCTTTCAACGAATTGATATGCCAACAATACGAATGGTCGGTTGATCTTATGTAATGGTCTCACTTCACACAACTATATTATCCATCCCTAATACGTTTGTCTTGTCTCCCACCCACTTCTTATGTCAATTTCTTCTACAATACTATTTTACTTCTCTCTTATAATAAAATAAAATAATTATCGTCTCAACTATGAAAATAAGTGATCTTACAAATATGAAAAGATTCTAATATAAACATATGAGTACAAAATATAACCATGTCAGATATATATGTGAACAAAATGATAGTTATGAATGATAATAGCAAGATTATCTTACAAGGAGTAATATATTTGGACACGATGGCTAGCGGGTTTTTTTCCATTCCATACAGTGTTATGATATTATTACTATTTTGAACATTACAGTGTTATGATATTGATAGACACTAATCTTGGTATGTAGAATCTCTGGTGGGTTGAGTTGAGTCGAAGAATCAAATCAGGGGGTTACAGCTGGAAGAAAAAACTGCTTCTCCAAGTCTCGATTCACTTTCTCGAAAAGACCCAAAGGCATCAAAGTCCCATTACTTTGATACTTCTTCTTATATGTTGCCAAAACGCACTGGTAAAAAGCCCTAAAAAACAAAGCATTTTTCATTCTCTTCGTGTAATGATGGTTCATAGAATGATTCTACATGACATAAGATCGTACCAATGACGACATGGGAGTGTTCTAAACTCTAAACCGATCTGACGAAATGGTTCGGAAAGATGACTGTGGATTCAGAGAGAACAAAAGGAGGCACGCGTAAAGGGACGTGAACGGGGGCAGGTGGGGTTCAAGGGGTTGATGGCGCGCGTGGGATTTTGCTTTAAACGCGTGAGCAGTTTCATCCCTACAATACAACGAAACGAATGAGTGGCTCGGCTCAAGCTGACACTATTATATAACATTCCCACTCTCACTCACATATTTCCCCAAATTTTACTGTTTTCTATTAAGGGGAATAAGAAGAAAATCTTTACACAAAAATATAAGAGAGTATGGTGTTAGTGTGTTAGACCATCTCCAATATATTTTACTATTTTTACTTCTAAAATAGAGAAATTCTATAATATATTTTCTTATAATATTAATCTTCAAAATATAGAGTAAAAACAAATATTGTTATTTCTTCTCCAAAATACTCTATTTTTTTCAAAATAATACATGTTTTAGGATTTTCACACTTATTAATAAAATATATTAAAACTTAGTTATTAATGTTAATTTTTTGTAATTTTATATTTCATGCATTTCTAAACCAATAAGATTTTAAGAAATGCAATTAATGTTTTTGATTTTTTCATTATTAGTTGACAAAAAATATATTGAAAATATAAAAAATACATTTTTTAAAAAACAAAGGTTTTTCATATAACATGTATTTTTGTGATGGAGGGAGTATAAAGTAAAAAATAACCATATTTATTTTAGGGGAATATATAGCAATTAACTGAAGTTAAATTAATGCTAAATACTATTATAGAGACAAAAATAGAAATGAGTTAGAAATGCTCTTATTAAAAGAACAAATATGTTGAGAATTACTGCAGAAAAAAATAGAAGAAACGCAGTGGACAATACTAAGTAATTAGAACAAATCATTTAGATTATATTTTTTTATCCAAAAAATCATTTAGATTTGTGTTAGTATATAATTAATCAGAATAATAGTGATGATACGGAACTGTTAATAAATATTTATATTAGTGATCAAATATCTTTTTTTTAACGATGATTAGATTAAAAATAGAAAGGTGATTAGCTTGCAATGAAGGCACACAGAACCTGTTTTGCAAGTGAATCAGCAGTGGAGTTGTTTCGTACGTGAAATAAAGGAGAAACCAAGAAACAGATAAAGGAAAAATTACAAGAGAGCTCATAGATATCTCGGAGGATTCCCACAAGTTCCTTGATAAAGTCTTTCTTTTGGATGACTCTTATTAGAACTTGAGAGTCTGAATTGAACAAAACTGTAATGTAAATAGAGCAAATCATTTAGATTATGTTTTTTTTTGATAAAAAAATCATTTAGATTATGTTTTATGTTAGTATATAATACATATTTATATTAGTGATCAAATATCATTTTCTAATTTTTAGTAGTAAAACTAAAATCTTTATAAAACTGGTTACCTAAAATTTATTTATATATTTCTGTGTCATCGTATTACAAAATAAAATTGTATAACAAGTTGACAAAATAATATGGTGAACTCACATATATATGTATATATTTATATATATATATATATATATATATATATAACACTTCATTAAACTTAGATAGTGTACAGTGGCTTTTTTCATCAAGTACGATTTACATATGCTTGATCAATTTAAAACAAAAAAGCATTGTGTAATTCCATAGTACTTCCGCATATTCCCAAAGAGAAAAACCATAGACGTTTTAACAAATTTATTTTCAAACGATGTGGAGACAGAGAGATTACACAATTAAAACGGAGAAGGTTTTTAATTCTAATATATTAGTCCACATGGTGGAATCATAGAGAAAGCAGCAGGTAAAAAGAGAAGAAAAAGCTTTCCCCTGCTTTTATTCTCACTCTCTCTCATCTGAGCATACTTAAAAACGAAGGCGGCCGCATTAAGACAGCATTTTAATTAGGCTTCGCTATTACACTGCTCTCCTCCTACTTCCTCACTCAACGTTGTTTCTTTTTTTAAAAATTATTATTATAAATAACTCACACCGTTGTTACATAAACAGAGCTCTTCATTCTCTCTCTCCTGCTCGTTTTAACACTCTCTGCTTAATTTGCTTTCTAGACTTGAGACTGAGACAGAGGTACTAAACAGCCTTTACGTTTCTTCTCAGGCATAAAGGAAAAAAAGATTTCTAATTGTTTTCAAACCAAGAAATTATCAGAGATTGTAACTTTTCATTTTTTTTGTTTTGGTTTTCTGAGTAATAATTTGCTTCGTTAACCTTACAGATATCGACCGATAATGTCGGGTGAGAAGCAAGCGGAGGAGGCAATAGTGGTTTCAGGCGTCAGCGAAGCCGGGGATGACGGAGCCGGTGGAAAAGTGGAAGATACAACTGCAGAGGATATTAACCCCGGCGACGCCGGTGATGGTGATGGATTTAGCATGAAGAGTTTTCTCTGGCATGGCGGGTCCGCTTGGGACGCCTGGTTTAGCTGTGCCTCCAATCAAGTAATAACACATATATACTTTGGATAATTATCTTAATAATTTTTATAAAAGCAATACAAAACAGAGTTTTCTTTTTCTTTTTTTTTTTGTCAAAACCAGAGTTTTCTTTTATCATAAGAACCAAAACAAAGTTTCTTTTTTTTTACTAAGCTTTACTTTTTTGTTGTTTATCTTGAAGGGTTCCTCTTAAAAAGGGAGACATTCTTGAAATGAATAACGTTTGTAATGGGAAAAAAATTCACCATAATCTTACTACTAACGTATAGTATGAAGAACGATTCTCTTCTCTGCTAACTGTGATAAATACACTGATATATAGTTTGCTGAATAATCAGATTTCCACTTTCTTATAAATTATTGTCTCGGGTCAATGTCCATTGAAAGTAAATACAAGCGCATATTTGTTTTTAAATTATATTCCGAGAGAATCGAATTCTATATAAAAAATTTACTAGTATTAAGAAAATGATTGCTGCAGGTGGCACAAGTGCTGTTGACACTGCCGTATTCGTTCTCGCAGCTGGGGATGTTATCAGGAATATTGCTTCAAATATTCTATGGACTAATGGGATCTTGGACTGCTTACCTCATCAGTGTTCTTTACGTCGAGTATCGAGCCCGGATGGAGAAACAAGAGGCCAAATCATTCAAAAACCACGTTATTCAGGTAAATCTAATTTTAGGTTAGGATTTTATGTAAATTCATACTCCACACTGATGTTTTTTTGGTGTGTGTGTACATGAATATGTAAATGGAAGTGGTTTGAAGTGCTTGATGGGCTGCTGGGTCCGTACTGGAAAGCAGCGGGGCTCGCATTTAATTGCACCTTCTTGTTATTCGGATCAGTCATCCAGCTCATCGCTTGTGCTAGGTTCTTTTAGCCCTTTTACCACTTTGATTTTTTTCCCCAATTTCTTTATTATATAATATACAGGTATTGTTTTTTCATGCAAGAATAATGTTATAAGTATATAGATAACTGTCATGTCTTGGTGTGGTGCAGCAATATATATTACATAAACGATAGACTAGACAAGAGGACTTGGACGTATATATTTGGTGCCTGTTGTGCCACGACCGTCTTCATACCATCTTTCCACAATTACCGTATTTGGTCTTTCCTCGGCCTTGCCATGACCACTTACACTGCTTGGTATCTCACCATCGCCGCATTTCTCCATGGCCAAGTATGTCACCATCAAATAGGTTTTCAGTTTGACGTGAAAGCAAACAATTGTGGTTTCATTAAAACCGTTCTCTCATTGTTATTGTGATTTTATAGGCTGAGGGAGTGACACATTCTGGTCCGACCAAACTTGTGCTGTACTTTACCGGAGCCACCAACATTCTCTATACATTTGGTGGACACGCTGTGACTGTGTAAGTCCTTATTTTCATATCAGTTTTTCAATATATTGTATATTTCGCAACAATAAAAGAACAAAAAATATTCAGGTAGATGGAATTGCAACCGTGAATTCTATAATTCATTTCTGATTAAGTAACCTAAGTTGAAATCTATTTTGCATATCCAACATTTGTTTTGCTGAAAGTACTTAGAATCTTATAGTTTTAATCAAAAGAGGGCAGTACTTCTCTGAAGAGTGTATGTGTTTCTTCTTTTAGTTTACTCTTCTCTTTTAACTTGTATATATGCAGCTTTTGCCGGTTACTTTAGATTCTGTCCGAACTGCACAAACAGACAAAATCATTATTACGCAATAAACAAAGAAAATAACCTTTTTAGCACACTAGGTTTTTTTCCACGACCTTTTCTAACTTTTTTTTATCATCTTTGAAAGTACGTAGCATAACCACACTGGTTGGACCAAGAGAGCCAACGGCAATGACTTCTGTGCTCTTCCTTTTTTCAGTTTATTTTTAAAATTTAAATTAAAAATTACAGGGAAATAATGCATGCGATGTGGAAACCAAGGAAGTTTAAGAGCATCTACCTGATGGCGACACTGTACGTCTTCACGTTAACGCTTCCGTCAGCCTCCGCCGTCTACTGGGCTTTCGGCGACCAGCTTCTCAACCATTCAAATGCTTTCTCACTCCTCCCTAAAACGCGTTTCCGTGACGCCGCCGTCATCCTCATGCTCATCCATCAGGTTCCTATCTAACTTAATATTTCTTTCAATAATTCCACTGTGATATTAATTGCTGGTCCATTTCCATACCATTATTTTATACCATATACCCGTGCATACTAGGGACCTTATCCTCTTTCGCAATGAAAATTTAATACTGGAAGGAATGTTTAGGTTATGTCATGTTAAATTATCGGTTATTTGTTTTAACGTCCAACCAAATGAATACTAACTGAATTGATTATAAATTTATAACATGTGGAACTATTTCTCATGAGATCTTTTTGTACTTTTTCTCTTTGGATTTATGTACAGTTTATAACGTTTGGATTTGCGTGTACACCGTTATACTTCGTCTGGGAAAAAGCAATAGGAATGCACCACACTAAAAGCATATGTCTAAGAGCGATCGTGAGGCTGCCGGTGGTGGTTCCCATATGGTTTTAGCCATTATTTTTCCGTTTTTTGGTCCCATAAACTCCGCGGTTGGAGCTCTACTCGTTAGCTTCACCGTCTACATCATCCCTGCCTTAGCCCATATGCTCACCTACCGCACCGCCTCTGCCCGTCGGGTACTAGCTACTCTTCTCTCTTGGTCACATTAATATGCCCTTGTCTGGATAATATATGGGTAGATATAAATTAACCCAACGAAAGAAATAGACTATTTATTTGATTATATAGTTTCGAAGATAAATTACCACAAACATAACATAGGGGATAGAGAGACTGAAATAGACAGATGAGCTGGCTTATGCTTTTGCATTTAATCCAAAAATCAATGAGGTAGGTAGGTCCAGTATCGTATATAATGTGGCCATAATTACCACTTGACCAGTACTATAGATTGTTTAATACATACAGTACATTATAGTAATCTTTTGAGAACAAAAGAAACATATATATTCTCGTAGATATACAATTATAAATGGTTATTGTATTGATTTATTTCTTCTTCGTTACGTTGATGACGTGGCAGAATGCGGCGGAGAAGCCGCCGTTCTTTTTGCCGAGCTGGAGCGGAGTTTATGTGATAAACGCATTCGTGGTGGTTTGGGTGCTAGTTCTAGGGTTTGGGTTCGGAGGATGGGCTAGCATGACCAACTTCATCAGGCAAATTGACACTTTTGGCCTCTTTGCCAAGTGCTATCAATGCAAGTCGCCGATTCCTCCTCCTCCTCCTACTCCGGTCACCGGTAATCACCACCGCCGTTAGTGAAGTATGAAAGTTCGAGCTTCTTCAGTTTTCTTTTTTCCTATGTATAAAAGAAACGTCCCTACTATATATATCAGCGAATTAAGTAACTCTGCTATATATGTATTTGAAATTTGGTTTAACATCACATGTGACGTGAATAAGGAGCGGGCTGCCGTGCCGTTGTGTGTTGTCACGTGCCCTTCTTCAGGTTTATGTCAAACTTATTTCCTAACTGGTAAAAAACAACTGGATGCTGACAAACTGGTTATCAATTTATCATTTATTTAATCATTCATTCAGCCCATCTGTAAACAACTTGAATCCAAGGACCACACTGATCAAAAGATACTTTATTATTTCCTCCCAAAATCTACAAAATAAAATTTCTTTATTCTCAGAAATTTTTTTCTCATAACAAATGTTCTGACGCAATCAACCTGGTGGTGCTCGAGAAGAATTTGTTTTTGTGTAAAATAGTCGCAATAAAACAATTTGCAATGACTAGGAAAAAAAAAAAAACAATTTGCAATGACATAGAGGTCCTTTTGAGAAGGCCCAATATAGACCCCAAGTTACTGGGCATTGTGGAAGAAGCCTTTTGATAACATTGAATCTTGTGGATCATAGTGTTGAAGCCTATTGAATCTTTACAGTACAGCAGGTTTATTAACAGCGTGACTGAACAAATACAAACAGTAGACTATGAATCTATGATGATGATGAACCAATTTGACAGATTATACAGTTCTCTGATACTAATCTCCACATGGCACTCCCTTGTTCGATCTCAAACTTTCTGCTAAATTTATTCCACAGATGCAACCCATAGCTTCTACTCTGCATCTGAAGAAGCTTGACATTGACCCATTTCGACTCTTTCTCCGTCTTTGGCACCTTAAAGAACTTCTCTATCTCTATCCAATTCACGGGATAGAACGCAGAAGGTCGCATGACGGTGAAGTTGTACTCACTCGATCCTTCCACTGCTTTAGCCACTCGAGAAACCAGGTACGGTCCGTTGTATCCCCATACGTTTCCATTGAAAGTTTGAGCGAATTCTTCGATGAATTTGAGCAAGAGAGGATGGTTCTTGTCGAATATTAGCACTGCGTTGTTCAGTCTCGTCCAGTTTGTGTACGAAGGGTCAAGAGTCTGAGCTCCAATCATGTTGTTAAGCCCTTTGAAACTTTTGAGAAGGATCATGTCGGTGTCTAAGTAAACACCTCCGTATTTGTACAAGTAGGCAAGCCTCATTATATTTGACAGATTCTGAGCTAATGGTATCTTTCCTGGATCTCTTCTCCCGCTTCTTATTTCTTCTAGCCACGTTTCTCCGGCGGTTCCTTTGAGTAGAAAAGGCAGATCCGGCGTGACTGCAACAACTTTGTAACCACGATCAAGAAACGGTTTCAAGGTTGTGTAACCTTGAGGAGAATCCATGGTTGCGGATAGGATCATCAAGCAACCATGAGGATGAGACTTGAAGACACTTTCAATAGCTAAGACCTCTCTCTTTCCGAACAAATCTGCTGATGATATCCATGTCATGACGAATTTGACTTCACACCCAATATCTCCGGTAAACTCATTGGCCTTCCTTTGAAACTTGTCAGACAAGTTATCTCCACTGAACATCTCGATAAGTGCTAGGATCTTTTTGTTTACAGTAGTGATGTTCGTGTTAGGAGAAGTCATCACCACTTGTGTCTTCTCCTCTTGCTTGCTTTTACTTTCTTTCTCGGAGCTCAGAGGCAAGTGTTGTGGGATCACTCTCTTGATCTCTTTGAAATCTCTCTGCGGTTGCATCGAGAAATTAGACATTAGAACCAACGTGGTAACTGCGATCAGAGTTAAAAAGCTGAACGTGAAAAGTGATGATTGGTTCAGTCGTCTTTGATCAGTTACTCTCTTCTCTATATCCATGAGAACGCAAAACTGAACCGGAAACAACAAGAGGACAGAGAAAAAAACTTTAGACAGATAAAAGAAGGAAACCACTTATTGTATTAGTTTCATTTCTTGTTCTTGCTTTGGGGGCTGTCTAGTTTTGAAAGTTAAACAACTCATTGTAGACTTTATGGATTTTAAAACTCTGTTGAATATTATATTAGTTGGGTCTGAAAAATACTTTCAAAGAGAGACGATAAGGCTTACTATTGGATCATAACGCAGTCGTAAGTTGTAACAATTTCCTCGTGATTTTTTAATTTTAATATTACTAACGATATATATATATATATATATATATTTCTCCACAGTAATTCAACTTATATTCTTATATAATATATGTTTATATATATATATTCCTTTCAAATTTTAGTTCTACTTTTTTTTTTTAATTCTACTTTTTCTGTTTATCATCCAAAGCTTTTCAACCTTTGGTTTTCTTATGCTAGGGTAAACATTATTGCGTTTTAGGTTAACTTTCTTGTTTATGTTGTATGATATGATATGATATGATATTTCTTATAAAACTGAATAAATTATAATATTTTTGATTGGTTGTTGCAGAAAAAATGGTTCGCAGGAAAAGGGGTCTTATAGAGACATTGTCAATGTATTAAAATCTCCAAGCTTCGACAAGATTTTTGAATTTTGTAATAGTAATAATTAACCAATGTTTGTTGGATTTTAATATTCTTTCCGTAGTATTCATGGTTGACTAAGAATTTGATATCTCATAATTTTATGTGCAATACCGACGAAATCATGTAAAGGAAAGGTTGAAACTCAAACAGACAGACGTGCCAACTGTTTTGGGTATTGATTTTGTCTTTGATCTTTCATTAATTATTGTACACAACACGTCTGTTTTTTTTTCGAGCAACACGTATGTATTTTATTGAGGGGGAATTGGTGAAATAACCAAAAAAAAAAAAATTAAGAAACTAACTAAAGGCTAGAGAGATATAGGAATGAAAAGTAAAATAGAGAAGGGAAGGATGGTTATTTTCTTAGTTTTAGTTTTTTTTTTTGTATGGTTATTGGGTCAAATTTCTCTTTTATTGATGGTATATACGGCATGATTTATGATGATTGGTTCTATTTGTTTTTTCTTTGACTAAAAATTGGTTCTATTTGTTTATATTAAAAAATGAAACTTGATAATCCACACGACTTGTCAAGGCAAGAAGCCACATATGTAAGCAATATGACCTTGACATTTTGAAAGCATAGTAATTAAAAGGAAATATACGTATCACATTATTTAAACCTCAATACTGTTGAATGTTGATTGATAGTACTAGCTCAACAACAACAACTAGACTTGCCATTTATGAATCTGCGTTCGGTTTCAATCGCCGAATCACAGGACAACTCATACGATAGAAGATGAGTTGTAAGGAAATGAACCAGTCTTTAGTTCAAAAGCCGAAGCCATTTGCCAGTGAATGGGCCTAATATTTATATTACTAACTCACATCAACTTGCCTATAGTTAGCTCATAGGCTTTTAAGGCATCGTGTTTTCGTTAATATTTTACAATGTTTTTGTAAATCTCACTAAACATATGTTTTGGAGACCCAAAGTTGAAATGTAAAGTTTGGTTTAGCCCTATTTGTAAACTTAAGGATTCATCCATTGTAAGTCGTAACTCCACACACTTACAAAAACACTAGATTAGTCCAACAACAACCACCTTATTTGGGACCCTTTTATAGTGATACCTCTGACATATACCTCACTCTCTCTCACAATTGGAAATGAATATTTACCTTCTTCCCCTCTGCATATTTCTCTTTACTGCTTTTTGTTGAAGCACATATTAAACTCTCAGCAATTTTCATAGATACGGGGTCATCATCGGATTTTTTTTTTGGTAAAATGTTAAATCATCATCGTTTTAACATGTATTTTATGATTTAGTATATAGCAAAATCATCGTTTAACATTTTTTCAATTGGAATGAATTTAGACCAGACCCTACCATAATACTTGATAAGTAACACATTCTTCCCAGCAAAAAAATTAATTCAGTTTTTTTTTTTAAATCACTACGGCTCTTTTGGTTGTTTAGCATTTATTTCATTTTACCAATTTTCACATAACTTTTGTTTAGCCGTATATCTACTGTTTATATTTTTCTCCCTGCTGTGACCAGCTGAGCAAATAGCCCTTATATCTTCGCAACATGCAGGTTGTTTATATTCAGTGCCGGCTTAGATGGGGACAAACGGTGCAACCGCCCCCGGATCCCTCTATTTCTTAATAGATAAAAGATCCGATTTTTTTTTTTGAAAAAGACATAGATTAGTATGTTAAAGATAAGAAAAGGGGTCCAATTTTTATATATGAATATTTTTTATTTTTATCACAAATTTATTTTAAGAAAATACTTCTGATATTTTAAAATAGAAACAAATATCTATCAGTTATTTTTTTAATATTAGTTTAAAACTTAAAAATTTTTTCCCCAGGGGCCTTAACAAGATTGAGCCGACCCTGTTTATATTTATTCGTCAAAGTGGTACATTCGAGTCATTAAGAAGCCGCAACACAACACATGAACGACATGTATTCAAGCAAAACATGTCAAAACCGCTTCTCCGATCACAATTCCGTCAACCGCATCCAGCAATCTCTCTTTTGTCACCTGTGTGAATCACCACATTCAAACAAACTTCTTATCATGTTGCAAGACATATAGCTTAAACTAACCAATATAACAAGAACAAAAATA
This sequence comes from Brassica carinata, assembly GCA_016771965.1. Taxonomy (NCBI): domain Eukaryota; kingdom Viridiplantae; phylum Streptophyta; class Magnoliopsida; order Brassicales; family Brassicaceae; genus Brassica; species Brassica carinata. Next base: position 8,704,457 of record CM028700.1, read on the forward strand.
TATTATCTTTTTTTTTTAGAATTCAAGAATACTCCCTCGCGGTTGAATTTGACTAAAAACTCGAGACGATAGTTTTTCGTATTACCGTGTGACCAAGGTTGGGTTTATCGCTGAGAGCAAAGAGCTTGAACTGGAAACGATGATCGTGGCTAGGCATGAGAGGCCCACGCCATCCCGGGATCTTGTGATCGTTATTCCCTTCTCGAATACCAGCAACCTGCTCATCGTTGCCGGAAAATCCTTCAGGCAAACCTTTCATATCCGGCGGAATGTCGACGACCACCCAAATAGTCCACGGCACGAGCGGTCCACTGGGATCAGGAGCATCTATGTCCTCAACCACCAAGGCCAGCGACTTGGTACCTTGGGGAACGTTGTACCTTAGACAATATTACATTTTAATCCTTTTGTGTCACATTTATAGTATTGAATTTTGTTGTAATTCCAAAATTAATTACCATTCGAGAGGAGGAGAGATATTCTTCTTCACACCTTGACCTCCCTTTGTATATTTTCTCGGCAGCTTACCTTCGTTGTCTATCGTCGGCGACACCAGTCTGAATTCCTCACTCGACATTTTTCTCCTTTTTTTGGTAATGCTCCAACTACGTACCGTGCTTACTGATTTGTATGGTTCTCTACGTGAACAATTATGGCGACACGTCAATGACACGTGACGCCTTTGGGTGTCTGGAAGGGAGGAGGTTAACACTCTGATGTCTTTGAGACATGACTTGTGGCACAACCCCTTTATCGGGCATTTCATAATCAGTTAATAAGCTGCCATTTCGAAATATATTACTATTCAAGTGAACATCAGAGCGTTCTTTATGTATAATGGATAACAACGCGTCGTTTTGATAGTGTGAAGACGCTTCGTATTCCAAATACACGCCTGCCACACGACACGCACTTAGATGTTCATGTCTCTGCGATTAGAATTAGAAAATCGGAGAGGAAAAGAGGGAGAGAGACGGGTTCTTCGATCAAACAACAACGACACCAAAATATGGAAATGGAAACAGAAGTCTCTGGTAACACAAACGTCGCCACACTTGCTTAAACTGTGTTTGAATTTCTATTTGTGTTCTGACGAGTGATAATGGCAGGAGAGAAGGAGAAGAAGCAGATAGTGGTGCTTCTGATTGGTCCGCCAGGAAGCGGCAAATCGACCTTCTGTGACTCCGTAATGAAATCACCACACCGCCCTTGGTCTCGCATCTGTCAGGTCTTTCTCTCTCTCTCTATCAATTGTAATTGCTCACAACCTGACTGATGAAATTCCTCAACGAGACTTAAGTATGCCTGTATCTTTACAAAACTGAACAAGGGCTATGATGTAAATGTGTGGAGCAAATCTTTATAATTAGAGCATGGTGCTTTGTTTCTTTTCTGCTCATCTCTCATTTCAGGACATTATCAACAATGGCAAAGCTGGAAGCAAATCTCAGTGCCTAAAGATGGCTATAGAATCCCTCAAGGAAGGGAAGAGCGTCTTTATCGACAGATGCAATCTCGACAAGGAACAGCGCTCCGAGTTTGTTAAGCTCGGTGGTCCCCAGGTTGAAGTCCACGCGGTGGTTCTGGAGCTTCCTGCTCAGGTTTGCATATCTAGATCAGTCAAAAGGAGTGGTCACGAGGGAAATCTACAAGGCGGAAGAGCTGCAGCTGTTGTGAATAAGATGCTTCGGAGCAAGGAACTTCCGAAAGTGAATGAAGGGTTTTCTCGGATCCTGTTTTGTTACAACGACGCAGATGTTGAGAATGCTGTTAAAACATACAGCATGCTTGGTCCAGTGGATGCTCTTCCTTCCGGCTGTTTTGGCCAAAAGAATCCTGACACCAAAAGCCAACCCGTATAATGAACTTCTTTAAGAAAGTCAGTGCGGTTCCTGCTTCATCTTCTAACGAAGCTACTAACGACGCTACAACTCCCAAAGCTAATGAAAAGACAGAAATTGTCCGAGTTTCCCCATCTAAGAAGCTTGGTTCTGTTGTACCTACATTGGCATTCCCTTCAATCTCGACTGCAGATTTCCAATTTGATATTGACAAGGCATCTGACATTATTGTCGAGACAGCAGAGGAATTCCTGCCTAAACTTGGCTCTGCCGGCTTGTCTTGGTGGACTTGAGCCATGGGTCAAAGATTCTGTCTTTGGTCAAGGCTAAGGCTTCTCGGAAGAACATCGACTCAGGAAGGTTTTTCACATTTGTTGGAGACATAACTAAGCTTCATTCCCAAGGCGGCCTGCACTGCAATGTTCTTGCTAATGCTGCTAACTGGTAAGCTTCCATTATTTGAATTGCTATTCAGTAAAACGCTTTCTAACCAGGTACGTAAATGTATCTGTTTAAAGGAGGCTTAAACCTGGAGGTGGAGGCGTGAACGCAGCGATATTCAAAGCTGCTGGTCCCGATCTCGAGGCTGCGACGAGAGCACGAGCAAACACTCTTCTACCTGGAAAAGCCGTGGTAGTTCCTCTTCCTTCTACTTGCCCGTTACATAACGCTGAAGGCATTACACATGTGATACATGTCCTAGGACCAAACATGAATCCAAACCGACCAAACTACCTTAACAACGACTACACCAAGGGCTGCAAAATTCTTCGGGAGGCTTACACGTCTCTCTTTGAAGGTTTTTTGTCGACAGTACAGGATCAATCAAAGTTGCCTAAACGAATCAATCAAGCAACTATGTCAGATTCTGGTGCGGAAGATTCCGAGAGGAACAAAAAGTACAAGGGGCTACAAGATAAGGCCAGGACTAATAATTTGGAATCTGGGTCTGTGGATGATGCTGGAGACAGTGGAAAGAAGATGAGTAAAGGATGGAGCTCATGGGCACTGGCACTCCACATCATCGCGATGCACCCAGAGAAACACGAGAATGTCGTGCTAGAATCATCAGACAACATTGTTGTCATAAACGACCAGTACCCAAAGGTAAAAGTGTTTATAAGAGTGTACCTTTCTTATGAAACAGATTAAAATAAAACAGGATTTTTATAATTGGATTTTAGGCGCGGAAACATGTGCTAGTACTGGCGAGGCAGGAGAGTGTAGATGGGCTTGAAGACGTTGGCAGTGCAAATATACAACTTCTTGAGGAAATGCACGATGTTGGTATGAAATGGATTAAGAGATTCCAGGACGAGGATGCATCTCTTATCTTCCGTCTTGGATATCACTCGGTACCTTATCCTCTTTTGCATTCAGTTTAGACTTTCACTTTGATATTATTTTGATTCGTGTTTCTTTTCATACAGGTTCCGTCAATGCGACAACTACATCTACACGTTATAAGCCAAGACTTTGAATCTGATCATTTAAAGAACAAGAAACACTGGAACTCTTTCACAACCTCCTTCTTCCGTGACTCAGTGGATGTGCTTGAAGAGGTCAAGAGCCAAGGCAAAGCCAATGTGGAGAGTGAAGCTGTTTTGAAAGGTGAGTTGCGTTGCAATCGGTGTAGAAGCGTACACCCGAATATCCCCAAACTCAAATCGCATATCAGAACCTGTCCTTCTCAGTTTCCCCACCATTTACTCCAAAACAGTCGTCTTTTGGCTCGACCAGAGTCTTCAAATTAATCGACCGGTTAGATTTCGGTTTGGATTGATACTTTTTGTGGTTTTAAGATTGTAGAAACTAAAGTGTCGTATGTAATGTTGGTGGGATTGTTATTTTAGTTTCTTATCTATAAATTTAAAAGTGAGGGAGATAGAAAAATGAAAATGATGAGAACTCCAACGAAAATAAAAACAAATCAATAGTTTAAAGTTTTGACCGACCTGAAATAAGTATTATACTAGGTAAATACCTGCGCCTTGCGCAGGGTGAGAATATAAAAAATAGATAATTTGTATTTATATTTTACATCATTATCTAAATTTTACATGGGGTCTTTAGCTTTTTAATAGTAAGTTTGTATTATTTAAGTTGTAAATTTGTTTTATATACAACAATTATTGAGATAACATAAGATAAAAATGATGATTTTGTATATGGAAATTTGTATAAATCATATCTTGTAAAATGTTGAACTTTGTGTTTGGACATTACTAAATATAATTTGTGTTTAGACATTCGACAACAAATGTATTAACCAATTCATACTCTCCAAATCAAAATCGATTCTCTTAGACACCAGTTAAATTATGAATTCTCCAAAAAGTACTCCTCGAAGACAAAACAAAGACGATATGAACTCAATCGATGTCTCCAGCAACCTGTTTTTCGTATAATAAGATCATCCATATTTTGTAAAAAAGATAAGTTCACGACCTTTCTTTATATTCCTTTTAACAATTTCTTTAGGTTTTATATGCTAAGTTCAAATGTCGGGTGTTCTCTTTATTATCAATTGTTTACCAGTTAGCTTTAATTTTTCCTCATATTCCGTGGAAGGAGACATTTACAATCCATATATACTCTATCAATCTCCTTACCTTCGTTTAAACAAAACATGAGAACAGAGAGAGCAACCCAGATATTGTTTGTATCTCCATAGTAAAAGCTTCTACAAAATAAATGTCAAACATCGAAGCTTATACAACTGTGGCAAGCACCATTTCTAAAAAACGGAATCTCATACATATGTTACAATCAAACAGTATCTTTATAAGGGCAAGTATGGCTACCGACTGCAAGGTTAGTGTCAGATTCATTATCCAGTTGTGTACTATTTTTATGGAGTCCAATTCTAACATATAAATTTAGTTTATCTTACATAAAAATCATAAAACTGAAAGCAAACTTTTTAGAACCCAAAATAAAAATTCCATAAAGTAAGTTGCCACATTAATATAAAAAGATAAATTCAGAAATTGATTTCAAAAAATTCAACAAAAGCAATAAGAATAACTGAAGCGATAAACGACAAAAACATAAAGATTTGAATGTTATTACTTGGAACTGAATGCTTGTATTTCTGGAATTTCTGGCTCAAATAAAATTCTTGAGAACCCATCAATAGTAGTCACATGGTTCAAGCTACCTACATATGCAGTATAAATAAATTATTACTATAATGATCATGAATATATAAACAAATAATGTCAAAAACTTCTGTTCCTAACATACCTGAATCCTATTCAATAGGCCAAAATTTCAACACAAACACACAACATTAGCGTCAGTATTGTTCCAAAAATCTTGTAACTTTAAAGCAATATTACCATAAGCAACACACTACACAACTACAAACCTGTGATCAAGAGTATGTAAGAATAAATCTAATTTCATGTCATTTGAATAAGACTCACATTCATGTGCCAAGCTGAAATTAATCATCATCTTTGACCCACCCTGCTTCAGAAATGGATCAAACTAACCCACCAAATCCTTCTTAACGGTTCCATGAATCGTGTCACCCCTAACATACAAAAAGTGTACTAATATTAAAAACAGATTAAAAATCAAACCAAGTGAGGAAAAGGCATTATTATAAATAAACATACTTGTGTATCCACTAAAACCATCTCGAGTGTCTCTCCACCGGCCATGGAATATTGTTTTCAGAATCTGACAATCTGAACCCTTCTCTTCCGGGGTTCAAATCACCAATCATGTTGAGGGCTGACATGACGAAGTAGATGTATTAGCTAACGCTTTATTGTGTGTCGAGAATATGTTAAAAAGGACTGGTGATGAGATTTGTTTAAATAGTAGTCTTAAGAAGCCTTAAATTAATAGAAATTATAATATATAATAAATAAGAAGATTAATGACGTGAGCGTAAAATCTGAAGAGAATACTGTGTTCCCCCAATTAAGCCATTAAATTTGACAACGGTAGCACATTAAACTTTTAACTTGATTCTCACTTATACAGCTTACCAAATATTCGACCAAAAATAAGACAAATTTTAATTAAACGTGATAACAAACTTTAACATTAAAAGTCCTTCCTTATTTGATATCATTCCACAATTTATAATATACGATAACAGTAAACGTTCATATATCTAATTTCTCGCAAGATTGGATCCTCTTTTAATAGCTTTTAATAAAATTAAATGCACGAGCCCTTAATAGTTGTGGAAATATGTACCCAGGTTAAGTAAAAAACAAAGAATTTTCCCATGGACACAGAAACATATACGAACGTATTATTAAAAATTTGTATAATATACATACAATGAACATTCCTGTAAAAAGTTGAAATATAATAATGTTTTTGACAGACAATCTTCATGAGAAATGATATCAGTGAAGATATCATGTGTCTGCCGTTTTAGAAGAATGTTTTAATGGACTTTTGTAAGATCACTTGCAAACTGAATATATGATGGAACTAATCTGTTTATGGCACAAAAACAAAGAATATTCACATGGACACAGAAACATACGATGAAACTAATCTGTGTCCGGTCTGTTCACATTCAATCAGAAGAGTAGAACAACGGAATACGTAAGTTTATTGGAGTAATCTAAAGAAAACCAAAAGATAAAGTGAGATGAGCTACATAGTTTTTTTTTTTACTCTGTTAAGTTTCCTTTCTGTTGCAATGTTGCTGTTGTGTATTTTTATACGATGTTGGGTGTGTTATTTGTATATATGAATGTCGTATATTAATATAGTCACCAGTGGCATATTACGTAATTTCTCTAGTAAATGTTGGTCTATTACAAATGGATGCTGAAAATGCATGTGGTACTGACACGTCAGCAATAATGGCAAAGTTGTGAATATAATACCAATTAAAGGTTATTTTCCCAAAATGCTTCTCTATTAATAAGAAAGGGATGTTTGGATCTATTCGGAATTTATGGTAGAGAACACAATTATTGAGATTAGAATGGAATTTATTCGTACTAATTGGAAGAAAATTTCCAAAAGCAAATTAAAACCAACAGTTGAAAAGTAATAAAAACAGTCAAAGCAGAGTACTAAACAGGGCAAACAAACTCATGAAGTTGGTAGGAAAAGATCAAGATGCGTGAGTCCCACTCAAATCAAAGATTCTCTTGCTTACTGAGGATTTGGAGGACGACCATTAGCAGCAGCGACGCGTGAGCCCCACTCAAGCAACTCTTTGCTCGTATCATCTTTGTGTAGAATCACTTCAATGAAACAAAGAGAATCCTTCTTCTCCAATGTCGCTGTCTTAATCGCTTCCACCAGCTCTTCCTCGTATCTCACCTTTGTGGTCCAGCATTTGCCTTCACCGTTATGAATGGCATCGACGAGACCAGTGTAGTTCCAGTTCTTGATCACGTTGTATGGGCCGTCATGAATCTCAACTTCAATGGTGTAGCCACCGTTGTTAATCAGGAATATGATCGTTTTCTGACCGTTACGCAGCATGGTGGATACGTCCTGAGCCGTCACTTGAAACTTCCATCTCCGATGAAAGCCAAAACTCGCTTCTCTGGTACAGCCTGTGCGTATCCCAGTGTCGCACCGACAGACCACCCGATGGATCCATACTGCATCTGAAACTCGTACCTAGAATTGAACACAAAACTGATATTGAATTAATGTACAAAAAAAAAAAACTAGAATGCAAAAGAATCTCCGTACCCACATCCTTTAGGTAGCTTAAGTTTCTGGCAGTTAAACCAAGAATCACCGGTTTCAGCTATGACAGCGGTTTCACTAGAGAGCATCTTCTGAATGTGTTGGAACATTGTGTTGACTCTCAAAGGCTCTTTTGCTTTGCATGCAATTGGCTTACCTTGAGGGACAAAGATCCTGTGGTAGTTCTCATAAGCAGTCTCGTTACGCTTCACCCTCTTGGCCAATTCAGTGAAGAACTCGCTCATCAGAACGCACCCGAACGTTTGGCCATTAGCCACAGTGACGCGGTCAGGATGCACAACGATGGCTTTCTCTTTCTTGAGGAGAAGGGAGTAACCAACAGAGCTGTAGTCGTTGAAGATTGGGCCTGCAAAGATGTAGGCATCTGCAGATTCCACAATCTCAGAGCAGAAAGGAGTGCTCACTGCTCCCCAGTAGGTACCAATGAAGTGAGGATGGTTCTCTGGAACTAGGCCCTTTGCAGATGGCATCACAGCCATGGCGTAGCCTGAAGCATCGGCAAGCTGGACAAAGGCATCGGTGGCTTTGGCTACACGTAATTTGACACCACCAACAATGACGGGTTTCACGGCCTTGTTGAGAAACTCAAGGTGGCTTCAACCGCAGCTTCTAGGCCCAACTTGTTGCTCGATCTGAGACAAACAAAAAAAAAAGATTTAAAATGATGATGAACGGGGGAGAAAGTGAAATGGGGGTTACCTAGGAGTAAGAGAAAAAGGGACAGGATCACGGATGAAAGTAGGATGAGGAGTAGCAGCTAAGTTGCAGCTGATGCTGATGTACAGGCTTGCTTTCTTTAAGAGCTGTTGAGATGGCCTTGTCGATCTGTTCATGTGCATCTTCCAAATGGTTCACCACCGCCTTACCAACAACAACAATAACACATCTAAATCAAATATGAACAAATATGTATTAATTTAATTATTAAAATTAAAAGAAAAAAAAAACCTGGTAGCAAGTGACGGTCTGGAAACAGCGAAGCTCTTGGGTGAAATCAGGTAAACCGATGGTGTGATGGAGAATGCGGTTGGTCCCAAAATCGTTGGAGTTAGGACCTCCCACTATACATATAACCGGCAGATTCTCGCTGTACGCTCCAGCGATCGCGTTCAATACGCTCAGTCCACCTACCGTGAACGTAACCACGCAAGCCCCCACTCCACGAGATCGTGCGTACCCATCCGCTGCGTATCCTGCGTTTAGCTCGTTGCAGCATCCGATGTTTTCAGCTCCGGCTCCGCGATTAGGTGGTCCAGCAACGTTAGGTTGAAATCCCCCGGTACTGTGAATATATCCCTCACTCCCGCCTGTACAAGTCGTCTCCCCAAGTGACGCCCTAGTGTCGCTTCCGATGACCCCACCGAGATCCCTGAGGCTGGAACTGAGGTGTCATGGATCGTTGCGACGCTGCCGTTTGTTGGACTACACACGTCGCCATTCGTCGGTTTGCAAGCGTCGATGGATCCGATTTTCGTGTCCATTACTGCTGAGAAAGAAAAGGGGATTTGTTTTGTTATTTTCGTTGAATGAATGAAGTTTATCTGGTTCTGTGAGTGTAGTGTAATGGAACGATGGTGTGCCTTTTATATACTTGGGGAATAATAGATTACTATAAGAGTTTTCTTTTTTTGCTTGCGCTTAAAGTTTTTACAATTACGTGTGCAGATATTTTTAAGAGAAATTAAATACACTGCTTTAACTCTCTCTTTCCTTTACTGCCTGTCATTTGTTTTTTCCCCTAATTTCCAAGGCTTTTTTTTTACCTAAATTTATAAAAAAATAAATGTCTGCAAATAATATGGTACATAGTTTTCTTAATCTTATAGCGGCTGATAATTTCTATATTTTATTTTCATTTTAAATAGGAGTATTACACATATATATTCATAATTAAGACGAACTAAAAAAGCCATTCAGAATTATATGAGGACAACTGCTAGAAATAAGTACAACTTGAAGGTCCTTCAAAACCGTGATTTTGTTTGTTTTCACAAACCAACGGAGTCACCAGTATTTTCATTTCCAACTCCTCAATTTACAGTGGATTACTTTTTGTACGATGACTTTTTTTATTTACTTTTTGTTTGAAACATTACTAAATGACAAACCAATACAATGTCACAATGATTGACTGCTTGGCAAATCAACTGGCTGCCTGGCTACTCAATTTTTTTCTATTCACCCATTAACAAAGCAATGCTTATTGGTTATTTTTCCTTACCGACATCTTATGTTGAGTTATATGAATATCGATAATTTTCCTCACAAGTTATTTCAGATACACTAGGATTTGTAAGTTTTTTTTTGGTAAAAATTTTGTAAGTTATTATGTACTCCTTCTGTTTCTAAAAGATTCATATTTTAGAAAAAAAAATTGTTTCAAAAAGATACATTTTTTACATTTTCAATACATTAATTAATGAAAAATTGTACATTTCCAAAAATATAATTGTATTTACTAAAATCTTATTGGTTCAAAGTTATGTGGAATTGTTAATTAATAAAAGCAATACATTGGTAAATAAAATTTTATGTTTTTCTTAATAAGTGTGAAAAATCTAAAACATGATCTTTTAGAAACAGAATGAGTATAAAAGTTCGTAAACATCTTTTATTCTTGAACAAAAAAAGAAGTTTCGTAAACTGGTTCAGAATACAATACGTTAAACTTGGAAATATTTATCTTTGGTATGTAATAGATATTATATGTGCTCTTAACCTTCTTTTCCAAGGCGAACCCGCAATGCATTAATCTTCTTTTATACCAAAAACATTAATCCATCATTTTATCCTTGCGGTTCTCTTCTTAATTATGTCTGATATTTTCTGTGAACAATATTTTACGTGAGAAGAAAGTAATAATATTCCCATTTCCAAATTAAAGTATCTGCTCTAATCTTCTTACTGTCATCTTAAAAAAATAATAACTATCCTGCATCTGGGAACAAAACAGGCCGAAAACAACCTACCAAAAGCCTATGCAAAGGCCCAACAAAAGGAGAGAACGAAAAAATCTAAATAGCTGCTCTATTCTTCTTCTTTTTTTTTTTTCTCAAAACTGCTCTATTCTTCTTACTGTCGCTTTTTTTTTCATCACTGTCGCTTTTTTACTATTCTCAAAATGTGCTTTTATATATAGTTATAATATTAATTGCGAAAAAGCAACCAACATATATAGGTATCTCAGTTCTCCGGATTAAAAAGGTCTTCACCAGATATACATTAAAAAAAAGACGCTCTTCCCTCTCTCGAAGCTTGCAGAAACCAGACGGGATCAAATGCTAGTATAGACCACTTGGGGTCCAAAAAATCTCAATTAGACCCATCCTCTTTTTATTTATTTTACATTTAAATTTAAATAGGAATCAAAACAAAATAACTAAAAACCTAAAGACTTAGATATATTTCTTGGTATCTTAATTCTTATCCTACCTAAGATCCAATCTTGATTTGACCCACAAAATCGACCCAATCTTCTTCTTCTTCCTCTTCTTTTTTTTCTATTAATAGTTCTTTCACCATAAAACTAAATCAAAAATTTCTTCAACCATCTACTAATTTTCTTTCTTATCTCAAATCGATCAACCCATAGTCATATTTAATCAATTATATCTTATCCGAATCAAATTTCATCTCTTACCTACGAGATTCAAGATAAAGAAGAACTAGAGTATTACTAAGACAACTAAGACAACTCAAACTAAGACAACCAAGACAACTCAAACTAGTATAACTTGTACAACCACGATTAGAACAACTAGTACAACTAAAAGAGAATAACTTATATAGATTGAGTATCCCCAGGCATTATTTGAGAAATGATTTTCTTATGTGTCATCATGATATTCATTCACACGAAAAATATGACATAGCTTTAAGAAATTATGAAATCATGAAATGGCATCACTTAATTATGAGATGTATAATTTCCTTTATTTATTGTTTTCAAGATCCAAGATGCTAGAAAAGAGAATGATGTAGAACCAATAAGACATATTGGTCTAATCTCGCTCTCTTTGATTGATTCTAGACAAACAAGACCAAAATCGTGCTCAACAGATATTGATGCATTTATAAATTGTACTAGTTATACTAGTTGTACTATTTTCGAAAAAATCATCTTCATGTTTTTGCTCTCTAGGCCAAAAGCTAGATCGTGGCAGAAAATTCTTCAACCATTGCTCTAACATATTTTAAAATCGTCAATTTTGTAAACAAATACAAAATATGTTTTTCTAGAATAATATGGCTAACCAAATAAGAGAAACCTTAAAATTATAAGGTATATTACGAAACTTATAGGGTGGTGTAATAAATAGAAAAAATCATAAAACCTTAATAAAATTAGGAATATATCACAAAACGGCTCATAACATTGATATTAACCTAAACTAACAATTTTCGAAAGTTAGATTATGTTTTTTCCAAAATAATGTGGTTAATCAAGTAAGCAAACAGTTAAAGTATAAGGTAGATTATGTACACTTATGTGATGATATAATAATTGTCAAAATAATTATTTAAAATATTCAACATTAGTATTCAACCACAATGTTTAAAACATGATACACATTTAAAAACGTGATGCACAATATAAAATGAAATATAGTTGCACTAGTATTTGAGTTGTACCGGTTTGTACATAGTTGTACCAGTTTTTGAGTTGTACCGGTTTGTACATAGTTGTACTTTGGCAGTGAAATCGAAAAATTTTAGTTGTACCACATAATAAATCTGATTACTTGGTACCACTTATTTATGTTTACATGTTCTTGCCCGGTTACAATGAAATCATCAATTTTGTATAAATACATTTCATGTATGTTTTCAAAAAATTATGTGGACAAACAAGTTAACAAACCTTAAAAGTATAAGGCAGATCATGTAAACTTATGGAGTTGTGTAACAATTTTTCATGTTTTTTCCAAAACTTCAAATAAATTAAGAGAAACTTTATGAGTACATACCAATTGAGATATTTGATTGCTTTTCTTATATAGAATACCAAATTGTTTTTTTCAATTTTGAAATGTCAAAGTTGTTCAGTTATGCAGTAATACTCGCCTAATATATAATAAAGATTATATCAAATGTTTATATGTTTAGTTTTAGGTTGTACCAATATTTTCACATCGTAGCTTTGTAAAAGTTTGTTTGATGTTTGTTTATCATAATAATATAGCTAATATAATTACTAAACTTCAAATGAATAAAGTATCTAATGTAAAATTAAGAATATAATGTAATAATTTAATAAAGATAAAAACCTCAAATAAAATAGATGAAATTTTGTCATTATATACCAATTAGATATTTGCTTGTTTATTTTATGTGTGAATTATAACATTTATCTACCAATTATATAATTTATTAACATGTTTATTTGTTCGAGTTATACTAGTGGTACTAGTTGTAACCAATCGAATAAGAGAAAAAAGATGAATAAGATTGTGTGGTTGTGAATGGCTGAGATTAAAGAAAAAGAAAGAGAGAAAGAAAGAGAAATGAATAAAATCGTGGCCAAGATTAAATCATGATGAGATGATCCAATGGCTCATATTATCCATTCATTAAGGATAATATTGTAATTTGTATGCATTTGGTCCTTGTACAATAATTTTGGATGTGGGAGATTTTGTTTTGGCCATTTGGTCCATTTCAGAATTTGGTCCAACCAGACGGCCGCAACCCTGGCTCCGACGTCGATTCAGCGGCATCGGAGGCTCCCCTTTGTCTCTTAATCTCGTTTTTTTCTTTTGCTTTCATCTCCACGCTCAACCCAAACCGATATGTACGAAGCTCTGAATTGTTGTGTCCTCCCGGAGACCTCTTTAAGTCCGGTGTTGGTCTGACTTTTATGGAGTGACGACGAGGTTCAGGGAAGAACGGCGGAGGTGGGAGTCAGCTTTTATAGGACCGATGGTAGCGACAGATTCAATTTTCCCTTTCTCAGATCTGTGGAGTTATTGCCGCCGTATGATGTAGTGAGACTTCTCCTCAAGACCGGATCTACTCTCCCTAGCATGGCGAGATGGTTAGAGGAGTGGCGTAACAAGTGGTGAACGAGGCTTTGTCTTTTCGGTTCTCGGAGAGACGACGTGCGGCAAGGAGCTTTGACGACGGAGGAGTCAACAGGAAAAGAAGCCGTTGTGGTTCAAGGGCGGTGGAGACTTTCTTCCCAGCGTTGGTGTCGGTCCCGGTCCCGTGGTCGTACCGGTGGTTGGTTTCCACACCTTTTGTTAGCTGCTATTTGGAGTGCTGCGTTCTATGTTGCTGACGTCAAGGTCCGTGTTTCAGTCCGGACGTTCTTGTTCGGTTTCAGGCTTAGAAGCGGGATAGTGATAGCTGGAAAGTTTGTTGCTTGATCGGGATGCACCGGTGGTGTTGAATCTGTTGGGACATGTACTGAATGCAAATCATTAGGATCCCAATAGTTGGATTAGAATTGTTAGCTCGTGTCGTGAGTTGTTCTCGGTTCGGTGAAAGTTACAACGACGATTTCAATGGGTAGCGTAGGATCCAACTTAGGCCTTGATTGGTAGATCATTAGCATTATGCTCTACATTATCCAATCAATATTTGTTAGAAAAGTATTTAAAAGAGCATTTACTAAATGCTAATGCTCTCCAAATGCTCTCTAGCAAATGCTCTCATATGAAGTTTTTGGAAGAGCATTTACATTTATAATTTATAAATTTAAGAATAATATATAATTAGTTCATTTATTTGATTTTTAATAATATCATAAAATTATTTTTACATCCAAAAAATGAAATTTTGATTTCTAAAATAAATTTACCATATAAATATTTTTAAAAATATTATTTCACATTTAAAATATAATTTAATTACATTAAATTAATTATATAAATTAAATTATATAAATTGATTAAATAAATTATATAAATTAAATTATATAAATTGATTAAATAAATTGTACAAAATAATTATATAAATTATATTTTAAATTAATTATATAAATTATATTTTAAAATATAATATTATTAAATTAATCATATAAATTATATTATATTTTAAATGCGAAATATTATTTTTAACATAGATATTTTAATTATAAAATTTATTTTTTAAAATAACATTTTCGATATAAACATAATTTTTGAAATTAATAAATAAAATAAAATAATTATATATCTTTTATATATTAATATAATATATATATATATTAATATATAAAATAAAAAATATATATATATTAGAAATATATTTATTATAAATAAATATATTATATATTATATTCTAATTTTAATAATAATTTTAAATAGCATGTCCATACTGCTCTACCAATCAATCTATTAAACAGTTTAACAAAAGATAACTTCAGTAAAGATAATCGCTTTTATAAAGATATACGCCTAATACCATATTGCCAATCGTGCCCTTAGTGATTCTAAGTGTTACTGGTTTGCTCTTAGTGATTCTAAGTGTTCTTGGTTTCGCGTCGTTTACATCGGATTAAAACTTCGAAAATGTAATCCTGTATTCACAAATTGGATAATGAAAGTTGATGTTGAATTAAAAAACAAAAGGTCTTCACCAGATAATACAGTTTTCTACAAAATATAAGACCTTAACAAAAATTTTATTTATAATATATTTTTTTTAGCAAAAATTTATAATATATTATGCAGATAAATTATTTATGGAAATGCAAAATTATACATATGTAATAGAACAGAAATTATATGCTATTTTCTGTGAACAATATTTTACGTGAGAAAAAAAAAATTTCCACCTGTAAATAGATGAGCTTTAGTCATTATATTTTGTGATGTAAATATTTTGGTTCATTTTTGGAACACTATATGAGATTAAATTAAGCTAACCAGGTCTATTATCAACTCGCCAGCAAATTTCATGCTGTGAGAATAGATGGAGGGTATTGCACTTAGTATTTTTAACAAATGATGATGCTGTTGCTGTAACACACTACAAGTTCGAATGTCCTTAGGTGAAAGATTAACGTTATTGGGCCCTTAATTAATTCTCTTATTTCACTGGGCATCTTAATTATTGGTCATTGGGAATTTTTCGCCCCAAATAAAATAACATATCTTGATCAATTTCTTCTTGTGTTCTTAAGATGAAAATGACTTCAACTTTAAGCCTATGGGCCTAATGTAGAGGTCTCGTCATGTGCTCGATCTTATCTTGTATGGGAAAAAAAAAGAAATTTTTTATGAATTCCCTAATGATTAATAGATTTCGAGTAATTGAAGAAAAACAAATGTAGCAGCAAAGAGGACAAGATTGGATACATTGAAATTACATAACCAATCAGCTAATTCCTCTCAGGCGGCCATAACATGATTTAGGCAACTGGGAAAAGAGAGATCGATATTCGATTCACTCGGCAAAAGTTGCCTCTGTATTCAAAACCATACTTAGAAATTCTTTTGTTTTGTAGCACAAACATAAAAGCTTAAGACTTGAAAGAATTGGTAAAGCAAAGCTTATGATAATGCATATGAAACTATATAGGCAACAGGGAAAAGAGGTAGATCAATATATTTGATTTCATAATCACCTCGGCAAAAGGTTGCCCTATATTTTGAATATCAACCTAACTACAACAGAGATTCAATGTTTTAAGAAAAAAAAACAGAGTATTTCCCATCAGAGTAACTATGACAATATAGCATCATATGAATCTGAAATATCAGATCCATAGCTTTGGATATGTTATCCTCATCAGGAAGTTTTGCAAATTTAAAGAAAAACACACACAGGACAGCAAAAGAGCAGTTAGAAGAAGCTGGGAGAGACGGTCAGACAAGAGTCCCTATAAAAGAGAGGGAGAGTTCGCGATGGTGGCGGCTTACTAGGTTATGGTGAATGTTAAAGCAGAGCTTGAATTATATAAGGGGCTTTGGTAATTTGGCAATGAAAGATGTGGGCCTCGGTGTTTCAAACACGGCCCATACCAAAGACTTGAAGAAAATTACTCGAGTCCAAAGTTATATATACCCATGTGATTTAAGACCATGGTTTAAGAGAAAAGCACACAATTCCCAAGAAAAATAATAATATAATAATATAATAATCTGATTTTGGTGAATCCGTATCATGTGAGGTCGCTGGTAAAGCGGGTTCAACCATCTGCTTCGCTATTTCACGACACGCATGACTCAAGTAGTTTGTTTATTAATTTTTTGTTTTTAAATCAAACAAAAAAATATAATAATAAAAGTTTATTTTGGGAATCGAGCCCCTGAATTCGCGAATGGGCATACCCTAAGTGTGTTTTATGCAAGTTTCTTTTAATCTTGTTGTTGTTAGAGGATTTGGTGGAAATTGAACTTTACTGTTACTATTGGGGCCGTTGGCAATTTAGGGGTTACCAAAACTCATCCAGAAGCTAAGAGCTTAGTAATTTTGCTTTGGAGAATCTATATTCTAATGCTAACACCAAGAATTACAGAAATCAAACCAACAGTAAACTATATGAATTGAAAACCAAACAAAAATGTCTCTCTTGTCTTGTTGCATTAAGGATATATATATCTTCCCATAAAGGAGCAGTGACCTGATCAGCAACAGCCCACATAATGGCTTGTCCTGGAGAAATCCTAATTAGCCTCGGCAGCAAACCTCTCTCCACAGAGCCAGTAATCCTTCCTCAGCATAAATCGAGCTAATGGCATGAACCACCCCTTTATATTTCACACCATGTCTTACCTGAGCCATCAGTCTTGTTTTGACTACATCAGGTGCAGAAGGTTCCAGCTAAGAACCCGAGATCATTGATTGCCATGGCTGCAAGGATTTAGCCATCGCCGTGTTTGTTCAACAAGAGAACATCACAGCTTGATTGGTACTGCACCAGACCACAACCCCAAAATGCTTTCTTCTCTGGCCATACTTGAAGAGCTGGAGACTTAAATATTTTCCAGTCTCTGAATCCTTGAACTTGGCATTGGATCCCATCCGAGCGTAATATTTCAGGTTCAGGTGAGTCGAAAAGCAAATGGTGTCAAACCCTTCCAGCGAGCGTCAACTCCCTCTGTACGAACTAACGTGCAACCACAATCAGCGATACCCTTGTTCACACCGCTGAGGTTGCCTTCATATTCGGCGGAATAGACGCCTGGACTCCCGTCACTCCCGCCTTGGCGCCTTATAGGCTTAGAAGAGTCAAACATCCTCTCTCTCGAGAGCAAGAGGTTGCGCTTACACTTAATGTTTATGATGACATTTTAGAATTATGTACATGAAAATAAAAATTGTTTATTTTCTTTCATTTTTAACAAAACATCATTAATTATTTATTTAACTACTAATAACAAAATAAACTGTTAAATATAAATGCTTATATATAATAAAAATTTATTGAATTTAGCATTGAGAATTAAAAATGTTATCTAATTTAAAAAAAAAAAGAATTTTATAGAACTTCTGGTGATGCACTCATCCAGACCACACAAGTGCATCGTGTGAATTCACTGTTTCCTAATCACAAGATAACAAAAAGGCAAATAGCGCAAGCGCAACGATCATAATCTCGATGACTCATAATCTCTTATCATAATTAGGAATGAGACTATATTAATTCAAAATACGATACGATGGGATATTAATGAAACATGGAATATTTTAATAGTTTAGGTGGTCCAAAAACTATCAAATCGGGATTCTTATAAATTTGCAGAGCCCCGTAGCTTCGAAATACGTACTGTCTCCCTAATGTCCATTTCACATGCAAATTGTGGTTTCCTTCTAATAACGTTACTTAGTTATTTGACGTTTTTTTTTTTTTTTGACGACAATGTAGAAACTCTTAGTTATTTGACGTTTAATTTTGTATTTTTCTTGTTTTCTGTTTGAGGTTCACATGTAAACTCGTTAACATTTTTCCACTCTAATTCATCATGTAAAGTGTAAACTTTAAATTATAAATATTTGAATTAGTGGACTAATAAAATGACTTAGCAAGAAATAGACTTGAAACACACAGAAGTGAGACATGAAGGCTCAAACTAGTGAGTGACGTTTTGGAGGGCTTGCTCTATGTATCTATCCAGATGAGCTGACGCAGCGAGTGAGCCCAATTTTATGTAATGTTATGAAATAAAGAAACTACATTAGTGTGAACGTCTACGACACGGTTTTGAGTTTATTTAAAAAAACTGTTACATCAATGTGAACGTCGTGACACGGTTTCAAGTTTTATTAAGAAAAAACTGTACATGTTGCGATCTGTTTTGGTTGCTGTTTTCTTGCAAGAGGAAAATAAACAAAACAAATCTTTCATAATATAGATTGTTACTAATGAATAATATATTACATATATATATATATGATCATAAATAACGCGGTGAAGTAATGAGAGACAAATGTGAATTGGAATTTGGAACAAAGACTTTTGTTTGGCAACTGATAAATAGTTATGGAACATTCTTATTAGAAGATTAAAGTAGGCATATATACATACTTCCTCCGTCAACTTTAAGTGGTGTTTTAGATTTTCACAAATATTAAGAAAATACAAATTTTTATGTATTAGTATTAAATTAAACTAATTCAACCAATAAAAAAGATGTAGTATTTTATAGTTGGTCAAAATTTTCAAATAACAATAAATTGTATCTAGGATAAAGATAACATCACTTAAAATGGACAAAAAACCTTAAAACCCACTTAAAGTGGGACAGGAGGGAGTATATGCCTAGTAATTGTGTACCCTACTGGGTTAGTTCGATGCTAATTTCATTTCTATTTTTGAAAGTTATAGAGTCTTATCAGGTACTCCAGTAGCAAATTGAAATATATATATGGGGGCTTAACCGATAAAACTTATTTGCAATTTGATCAGATTGAAGAAAAATCACAAAATATCGTTAATTTTAAGCAACGTTTACTTATAATTAATACCACATGCATGCTCGTTTTACTTGTTATCTATTATATGGTTGAAGAGCATTAATATCGCAATGACTCTTAGTTTAGGTTTTTAATTTTTTTTTCTTTTTCGTTTTTTTTTTTAAAACAGGTCGTCACGTATGTGTGGGATCCGCACACAGTACAAGAGTTGTCTCTACCGTAAAAGGTAAGAGAAGGAGTTTTTAAAAAAAATGTGGATCCCACCTGGGACTCACACACTTAAAACGCCCCTTAAGAGCAGCGATATTAATGCTCTAAGGTTAGAGCATCTGCAATGGAGATCCTTATTAGAAATTTTTAGGGAAAAAATAATTAAATAATCGGTAGACCTCATCAAAAGCTAAGGATTCAATCTTTAAAATCCCTAAATAAGTATTCATTCTTAGTGAATCCTATTTATGATCCCTACTTAAACGTGCATGACCCACGATTGGTTGATTTTTTTAATCTGAAAAAATTAAAAACATTTTTCTAATGACTCGATGGAGGTAACATCATTGCGTGTGCTCTTAGTTACCGCTAATATGCATCAGAAAATAATTGTTCTTTTCGAAAAAAGCAGTACTATATCAAAACTCGATTTTCCCAACAGCTTATTTAAAACTATTATATATCATGAAGGGAACTAAAAATAAAAACAAGAAAATGAATTTGAGGGAAATCCAGCCCCAGCTTCGTCGTTGTCATTCTTCGTTCATACCATATATATCCAAATTTAATTTGTCGTTTTCAACTATCAATTATTCATATAAATAAAATAAACTTAAATTCAACGAAGGAACTAGCTAGTTAAGCGATGCTTAGAAGCCTTGATGTTGATCATCATTGTGATCTCTGTTAAGCTTATTAAGCAAAATACTAATGAGAGTATCTCTTTTCTGAGCCCTAGCTTCTTCTCTCAACCGTCTCTCATCCTCTCTTTCCATCCACCTCCTCTCCGCGGCCGCTCTCTCCTCTTCTAGCTCCGCCATTCTCCTCCGCCACTCTGTCTCTCTCTTTTCCCTCTCTCTCTCCTTCATCTCCCATGCACCTCTCCATTCTTTCTCCATCTTCACCGTTTGCCTCATAAAGTCCTCCAATATTTCTTTCAATGTACTACCCGCGGTTTCAGCTTTGCTGCTACTACCTGTAATGCCTTTTCCTTTTTTCGCACGTTTTCTTGGATTAGTAGTAGTACTAGTAGTAATCACTTGTGCATCTTTCTCGTGTGTCTCGACGAAAGCCAGTAATTCCTCGTTGATGCTTTGATTTGGCTCTTCAGTGTCTTCCTCTTCTTCTTCGTCAGATGAAAACTGATGTTTTTTTCTCTTCGAAGAAGTGCTTGCTTCTGTGGCTTCTGTCCACAACACTCTTTGCATTCTCGCTGTGTAAATCGATTGGATCTCGTTGTAGTACGGGAACTGCTGTCTAATAGCTTCTGGCTCAGTAGTTTCACACGCCTGTCCCATACATATCCAGTATGTTTTATATATGTAGTACTATACATAATATATTATTCATGCATGTATATATGTGAGACTGTAAGCATACGCTAATATGACCATGTAGCTTAACCGATTTTGTAATCTCTTACATGTTCATCTATCATGATTCATGCTAGTTTTATTGACTTGTACTTAAACGTATAACGTGTCAACTTATGTACGTAGACGTATTCAACTATCATGTGATTAGTAAAACGCTTCTTAGTACTTAAAGCGATGCATCCGTTATATAACGTAACTGCAATTCTTTTGTGGCATTTTGTGAACACGAGCTAGATTTTACTTACTCACCAATTACCATGCAAAACGTTAGTAGCGTAACAAAAAGAGAGAGATATATTATTGGATAAAGGATCAAAATGTGAACATAAGCCATATCATGAAACTCACCAATAAATTAACGCGTTAAAGTCTAATCTCTATTTTCCATTAACGACAGGGTAATATCTAGACAACCTAAGACTAGATTTTGTTAAACTAATTCTTTGGAGTGTTTAATATGGTTAATTTACACATACACCATAGACTAGGTTTCCGATATTCATATTAGCTTGTCAATATCACCGCAAATGAAATAATACATCCACTTAATCATAATTTGAGAATGATAGTAGCATGCTTCTAATTAATTATGATGCACATACTTGTAATCCTGATCTCATATATACAATACGTATATAGTAAGTGCATCTATAGAGAGAGTCAGTAATCGAATTGATAGATAGATGGAAGGTAACCTTGTATCTAGTGACGAGGTTCTTCCACTTGCTCTTACACTGTTCTGCGGTCCGGGCAAAACCCTTGTCGGCCATTTTAGCTGCGACGACTTCCCAAAGTAGCTTATTACGTTTGGTCTCCATGAAAGTCTGATCAAGCTCTTCTCTTATACCCAAGAGCTCCTTTGTCTCCTCTAAGCTCCACTGTGGGATTCTCTCACCTCCTCCGCCGGGATCCATCGCCGTCGTCGTGCTCTGTGGCGGTGGAGGAAGCTGTTGCTGTTGGATCAAGTGATGAAGCTGATGGTGATGGTGGAAAGGGTTACGTTGGTCCATTATTGGGATCGAAGTCTTAATTGTGACGTAAAGAGAACGAGATTAATTTTTTCAAGGGGTTCCTTATAAATGAAGAGACGTTTCTTTGAAAAATAGGAGAATACGTAGAGGGAGAAAAGGAGAGATTTTAATTAATTTATAAGGTGGTGTGAAAAGAAGGTGTGAAATCGTCAATGGACGATTGGGTGTTTTGTTTTTCTAATTTTTATTTAAAATAAGTTTTAATTTTCGATTGAATATACTAGAAGGTTATATAATTATCTATATCAATAAAATACGAATATCTCTTTTCTTTTAGTGAAAATGACACATTCCGTGATTAGACTAGAATATAATTTTTTTGGCAAGGTAGATTAGAATATAATAAAGTGTAGATTTAACTAACGCATACTATTTTTCTTCGTATTTCTAAAGTTTTTGAGGTAACTTAAAATAGGCCTATAATTATCGGGGTAACTTGCATCAATTAAATATAGAAATATCGTTAGTGAAAAGCTATACATGATTAATGATAAAGAAAATTTGAATTATATAGATATCGATCAATCGATGTGCTGTGTGATATTTTTGTTAATAATTAATACTGCGCTAATATTTCGTCACGCTTACGAAAGAAGACTTCCTCGTTTTTGTTTTTTCTTCCCCGAACTCAAAATAAATAATCATTTTTGACATTCTTGTGTTATGCAAGTCCTCTGAGTCTGTATCTTTTATTCATGTTCTAAGACTTTGTAATAGGGAGGCTGGCTCCTTGGCGAAACAGGGGCTGTTAGCTCTCCCACTTGCCTGGCAGGCTAGTTGTAAGATTATCTCGAATGGTTTACTCTGCTTTTTATTCTAAAATAAAATGATTTTATAATAGAGTTGAAATTTGCTCTAATTATACTATATTTTAGAGTAAAAAATAGATTGATGAACAAACAAAAAACAAATTACTCTATATCTTGAGTAAATCTATTTTTCACTCTATTATAAAGTGAGAAATAGATACCATTAAAAAACTTTTATTCTAAACTCTATTTTATAGTGAAAAATATAGTGGGATTAGATACCGTAAGCACGTTATTTATGAGCCAGTAATGAAAGGTTTGGTAAAAAAAGTTATAATCATTTTTGGCTTTTATAGTCAATGACTAACTAGATTCCCCCTTTTCCACAATTCTCGTATTTTTTGCGTCTAAATATTTATTTTGTATAGACCACTTTTTAGCTGACGATTTTTTTAATTATTTCGTATCAAAATATTGATAGTAAGTGAAATAATAGGTTTGGTCGACAGAAAATATATAACCACCTATTGGATTCTGACATACTCCCTCCATATTTAAAAATTGATATTTTAATCTTTATTTTTATATTTTTTAAAATTCATGTTTTAGTTTTTTATTAATATATGTTTCTTTAAAATTAAAATATAAAAGCCCAAAAATAAAAATGGTAAATTTTTACTGAAACGCAAAGCTAAAAACATAGTTAAAATTAATAAATAAAGATATGTGTTTAACTTTTATTAATATGTGTTGATCTTAAAACATTCATCTTACAAACACAATATATATAAGAACAGCTTAAAGTAAAAATATGTCATACGAGAGTCTATAGTGAAAATTTATAAAAAAACATTTTCAATAAAATAAATTAAAATAACTAAAAAGAAAAGGAAGCATATAAAAGTGAAATGATTATCTCATTTGAAATATGTGAAAAACTGAGGAACTTATTACACATGTGATTTAATAATTGAGTTATTTTTATTTAAAATTCAGTTAAACAATTATATTATTTAATATTCTACTATGGTTTAGATATCATTAATGATACTCCCAGGTATAGAAGGTTTTTGTCATTGTTATGTATATTCTCTTTGTTTCATTCGTTTAACATTTTGCACAATTAAAAATAAATTTTATGTTTTACCTTTATTTAATATAATTTTATATAGTTTTATTAATCAGTAAATTAAAAATAAGGGTAAAAATTGAATTTTTTAAAAATATACATTAAAAGTATAAAACGATACTTATGATAAAACAAATTTTAAAACCTAAAACAAAATTTTATATGAAACGGATAAAGTATTAAGTTATAGATATTAGATTCCTAAAGTTCCAAATAAATGGAAGAAGAAGAAGAAGGTACATAATTAGGTACTGTATAAAAGACTACAGTTATGCATACCCCAGGTAAAATAAAAAGAAAACCATGTTTTGTAATTTTAGAATCAGAATATCTGTAACATGATTTTTTAAACATAATTTTTTGAATTATCTTTTATTTCATAGTACGTATAAAACAAATAATATGTACAATAAAATGAATTTTGCATATGTACCCTGCATCTCTTTTTTGGGGATTCAAAACATACAAAATTTATGAATGATAAACTGCTGTTATATCCCCAAAAATTATAGTGTAAAACATCTGAAGGCCGCGTGATTGCATATAATACAAATGATAGAAACGGGACAAATGATAGGTAACAGTGAACCAAGCTTTAATATGACAGACAAGGTTGTTAAAAATATTTGTGGGGTTTGCATCTCTCTCTCTCTCTCCACGATGTAAGAAACAATTAAATGGAGAATCACTTCACACAAAATCTTATTAATAATAAGGGAAATAATATGGGATTAAGATAGCCAGGGGAAGTGGTCCGTCTTTGATGAACCGTGTTGAAAGTCAACAAATATTACATGACATGCACTGGACTTCGCTCCCATCTATCATCCCACCTGGATTCACACATTATAATATCCTTTCGATTTATGTCGACTGGAATATTATCGTAGTTTTTGGTAAAAATATTATCATAGTTTCGCAATCCATATCTTAAAAGTAAAAATAAAAGGGGGTTTATTTTTATTTTTTTTGGTATTCTCAAAAAAAGTTTAAAGGAAATTGTGGCGTAGAAAAAAAAAGTAATGAAACAAAGAATGAGAATTATAACAAAATTGAACAATTAGCTACGCGTTGTGTTGTTAAAATCTACGTAGACGCTCCTATATGCTGCTGATGTGGCGATCAGGAGTTCAGTGTTTAGATATGACCCGCCCCGCCCTTTGGTCATTTACTTTTAAAGATTTTCTCCTCGTGTTTATCCCCTTTTGTTTAGCAACTGCAACTTTGCCACTCATATTATTCAAAATTTAGTTTTCTATGGCTTTAATTTTTAACTATTTTATTTAATTAGGTAGAAGGGCAAAGAATAATGTCTCTTACGCAGACGGCAAACCTGTTAAACGAATAGAAATAATAAATATGGAGGAGATAAACGTTTTTTAGCAGAGAGGAGGAAGGAGAGGAAGCATGATTAAGCCTCTTCTTGTTTGACAAGTAACAACAATTATTCTCTGTCAACATATCCACGTGAGTTTTGAAAATTACGTTATACCAAAAAGAACGTTCTCTTAAACTCAAATTCCGCTGCCAGAATTAGTCAATTTGTCTTAGAACTTTGATCCCACCAAATTTGATTATTCACGCAGTTTTATTTTTTCTTTTAAAAGTCTCTGGACAGTCCTACTATACTCGTTTTACAAACAAATGAGCTACTCCTCGCGCTCCGTCTCTAAGAAAATAAGAAGATTTCGGTTACGGCGTCGTTTATACCAAGAAATAAATTGAGTTGTGATCCTTTAATAAATGAGAGTGGACTTATTAACAGAATGAGCCCATCTCGAATGAGTATGCTTTTTAAAAGGCCCGTGTTTTCTAATCCTATTGGCATATACATCCATTTATCGCACATCAATCGTAGTGATGATATATACCAAATCATAAAACTCAGGTTCAATTGAGAACTAAAACAGTTAGATCGACAACAGTTTGAACTCTGAAACTGACTATGGAGAAACTGGAAATTTAGTTGCAGTTCGGTTTGCTTTGCCTTGATTAGAAATTAAAGCTCCACAGCTTAGATGGGACTCTCTCTCTCTCTATCTGTCCTTAACTAACCACACACAAACCATAGCATTGTCTCGGTTAACATACAATTTCTCAAAAGCTGATTTAGAATGCAAACATATGAGACCTGGAGGCCCAAGTATCAGTCTAAAACTTTGTCCATCTCTTTTGTAAGAGCATATTATATCTCCCTCTCTCATAGCCCCCTATGACTGAGACCGCACATTTGACATAAGGAATGTAAAATATCATTCTTCTCCCCCTCTCCCCCATTTCCTTCATTCTGTATCTATTGTTTTGATTTATTCGATCGGCATAGCTAGTTGTTTTTTTTTTGGTACCCTACACTTTTGTTCTTGTAAAAGACAGTTGGTTTATTTGGAACACGTTCATGTAAACTACAACTTGGATAAAATATTGTAGCTGAACTATTGCGGCTCTGTAACAAGAACGTGGTTCATATGAACCATCTTCTTGTATTGCTGCTGCTCAGTACACACAAGTCTTCCTTTTATACAAGTTAAATAGGACTCGCGGTTCTTGCTTGTATTATAAAATAAAATATCGCGAAAAATTCAAATGTAACGTAGATGTAAGGAAAACAGACAATTCCTATGTCTTGTCTTCCATCGAATAAGAAATAGTAATATTTTGGTTGGGACGAATGCATATAAATATTCAAAGCACGTAGTTGATTTTTAAGCTACTTATTGAAACAGACAATAAAATAAAGTTGTGGAAACTTCGAGCGAGCTTCGCAAGATGAAGACATAATAAACTAGTGTGTTTTGATTAGTAGTTATTGTAGAACAACGACTCGTCAAACTCGTGTGGAAAGATTTGACACAACTAGGATATGTGACGACAATCGTACATAACTCCAATATATATTCAAAATAGAAAGTTTTAGAACTAGCGCCTTAGCTACCTAGCTAGTTCTCAGGGATGGTCGTTCAATTTCCGGGGTAGCAAGTATCAAAAAGAAAAAAAAAGTCAAAGATCAGATATATGAAGCTGTGAATTCTCAGAAATATAAATATGAAAGTTGACTGTAGAAATACTGCCACATGTCGAATGATCTAACTATAAGAAGAAACCGAATTGATTTTGGAGTCAAAGAAAAAAAAAGGGGGAATAAAGATTTATGTATGATCTATTTCCTATAAAAATCTATCACTAAAATTTCCACAGCTTCATAAAAGATATTTGCTAAACTCAGAGATTTTTTTGAGTTCATATCTAAATTAAAATAAATTGTTTGATATTATATGGATTTGGATACAAGGAAAGAATCAGAGTGAATTTCAATAGTTTAGTTGGCTGACAAAAAATAAAATAAAATAAAAGAAATCAATAGTTCAGTTGATTGGCGTGGGTGGGGGAAAGTTAATTGGAAATTACAAAGGAATATTAAAAAAAATCTAAAAATGGTGCCCCATCTCATTTCTAGGTAACTTAGAGCATGATTATCGCTATAACTGCTTCTTAGCTTCAATTTTTTGTCTGATTAAAGAAAAATTAAAACCAATCGCGGCCGTCATGCCGGTCGTAAGTCCGCCATAACAAAATCAATCTTTATTTCAGCGATTTTTAAGATCGATTTTAGTGGTTTTGTGGAACCCTCAACATTATTTTTTTAAGAAATCCCCTTAAGGATCCGCGATCTACGATATTGATGCTCTTAGGCGAATGATTAACTCGGATTTTAATGAGTTTTAACGAATATAAGAAACTCTTTCTTAACTTTTAACTTAAAAAACTAAAAACACCGGATTAATCATACTCCTAGGCATAAAACGTTGACCTAATGAAAAACTGATATACAAAGACGTCAAAAACATATAAGTATACATATTACAATGAAAACGGTTCACACATGATATAAATACTTGCGTAAATTAAAGACTCACGTTAGGTTTTTACCAGAGATAGATAGAAGGAGAGTCAACGAAGAAAATGTCTTTGATTAGCGAGGAATCATCGCCGAGTCTATCCTTCATAGAGAATGGCGGCGGAAGCGACAAGCGGACGGCGGAGTTGTCGAGAAGTAACCGGAGAACGGTACAGAATCTATCGGCGACGTCGTTG
Organism: Brassica carinata; assembly: GCA_016771965.1. NCBI lineage: Eukaryota > Viridiplantae > Streptophyta > Magnoliopsida > Brassicales > Brassicaceae > Brassica > Brassica carinata. The sequence continues at coordinate 8,732,432 of CM028700.1, forward strand.
ATGAGGAATAGATCGGATCTGAAGCTGATTTCGAGAGTTCGTTGGGGGTTTATGAGGAGAATGTTAACGAATCTCCAGGAAGTTCTTCTCGGCACAAAACTCTTCCTTCTCTTTCCCGCCGTCCCCCTTGCCGTCGTCGCTCACCGCTATGGATGTCCACGTGTAAGTTTCTCTCTCTCTATACCATCGTAAATGTTTGTTTTTAACATACATATTCATTCATATACGAAGTTTTTTTTGCTGCCTGGTTTCCAGCTAACTAGTACAACTAGTTTAGTTTATACTCAGTAACGTGTTTGCTTTGTGTAAATAAAACAGGCGTGGGTGTTTGCGTTGAGCTTGTTTGGATTGATACCTTTGGCTGAACGTATCAGTTTTCTCACAGAGTAAATATTTACTGCCATCTAAATCTCTTCTCCTTTTTCATGAGAAATTTTGAGTTCCAAAATTTTTTAAAAATACATAAATTGTTTCTCTTCTTCTTTATCAGGCAAATTGCATTCCATACTGGTCCGACAGGTGAGATCATTTTTGTTTGTTTGTATTTTCCCCCCATACATATATTATATATATGTGTGTAGTTTTAAAATTTTAGTTTGAATATATGGGAATATGAAACTAATAAATAATTGGATGGATGAATGAATGAATGAAGTCGGGGGATTAATGAACGCGACATGTGGAAATGCGACGGAGATGATAATAGCGATTCTAGCGGTTGGACAGAGGAAGATGAGGATTGTAAAACTCTCACTTCTTGGCTCTATCCTCTCCAATCTTCTCTTCGTCTTGGGCACTTCTCTCTTCTTTGGTGGTCTCTCCAATCTCCGCAAACACCAATCTTTTGACCGAGTTAGTCCTTAGTCTCTTTTACTTCTGAACACTCTTTTAATGTGAATTACGTTTTAATCCAATCTTCATCTCTTTAATTGTTTTTAAGAACAGGGACAAGGAAATATGAACTGCATTTTGCTGTTTCTGGCGCTATTATGTCATATACTACCAATGATATTAAGATTCGCAACAGCGGCTGCTGGAGGAACAGTAACAAATGCAACTAATGTTTTAGTAGTTCATCCAACAAGAAGCGAAGATGGATCAGATGTTCTTTTCTTGTCAAGAGCAAGCAGCTTCCTGATGCTCTTTGCTTACTTGGCTTTCCTCATCTTTCACCTCTTCTCTTCTCGTCTCACTCCTCCTCCTCCTCAGGTCTCTCTAAAACTCTTCACAATTGTTATTATCTTGTCCTTATATCTAATGTTAAATATATAAAAGAGGGAAGAAGAAGAAGAAGAAGATGTTTATGACGATAACGTGAGTGACAAGGAAGAAGAAGAAGCCGTGATTGGAATGTGGAGTGCGATTCTCTGGCTTATTACAATGACACTACTCGTTGCTTTGCTCTCCGACTACCTTGTCTCCACTATTCAGGTGTTTTTATAATCTATATAGCCAAAAGATAACCAATTTGCTGAGTAATAATGAAAAAGAAGTAGATGTTAAGTTTAGACCTTAAATACATACAACAAGGCATAAGAGCAAACCCTTTTAACTGCTATTTGATTTTTAATTTACAAATATTCCCAACATTTTCGTTTACTAAGTGTAAATAAACTTATATATGAAACGGATAGGACGCAGCGGACTCTTGGGGATTATCGGTGGCATTCATAGGAATAATATTGTTACCAATTGTTGGTAATGCAGCTGAGCATGCTGGTGCCGTCATCTTTGCCTTCCGTAACAAACTCGTACGTCTTTATATTACTACTTCTTTCTAATTTTATAACAACAAACAACAAACAATTCATCAAATCTTTTATACGATGTAATTGCTTGTATTGATTCAAAAGAAAATTAAGGTGATAGATACTCTTAAAACGTACAGGATATAACTCTGGGAATTGCGCTTGGGTCTGCAACACAGATTGCTTTGTTCGTGGTAAGCTAATTGAACTTCACCATACAACTATGTAGAGGCTACATTATTATCAACTATTATCTTACTATTTTAATTTTGACAGCCTGGTGCAAAATAATTATTTAAAATTTGTAACTGACAATATCTTTCATATAAGAGTAGGTACCAGTGACAGTGTTAGTGGCATGGGCAATGGGAATAGAAATGGACCTTAACTTCAACCTCCTTGAGACCGCTTGTCTTGCCTTGTCCATCCTCGTCACTTCCTTCGCATTGCAGGTGCGTTTTCTTCAGTTTATTTGACTGTGATGAAATATAGTAACGAAGATTTGTATAAGTTTTGACTGATTACATTATATGATTGATAGGATGGGACTTCGAACTATATGAAAGGCTTGGTTCTTCTTTTGTGTTATATTGTCATTGCTGTCTGCTTTTTGTCTCTAATTCACCTTCAGGTAAGCTTTGCCGTTTTTCCTTAATTATTTATATAAGTTTCTTCAGTTATCAGTATTATTACTGTTTTGTACGATTAATAGTATGCCATTCATTTTGTTTTTGCACTTTCTCAATTGCAGCCGAAACCATTACAAATCATACATTGACAAAAGGTATGTTTTGTTTACAAATAAATTATGTAATACCCTACGTGCTTAAGATCGACGTTGGAGGGTGCAAATGAGTGCACTACTTGGTTCTTATTGTCCCCGATACACAATATATATAGTCAACAGAAAAATGAACAAAATACCAACCTTCTAAAGAATCTATATACTATTGTTGATAAATGTTAAGTTATAATTTTCAAAAGAAAATAATAGTATTCTAAGAAAAGTAAAATTTACTAAAAACGGTTTTCAGAATAGATAAATATATATTGATATATGGTTTATGTTTTTGCAGGTGACTGAACTATGTTTGACTCTTTTTGTATTTTTCATATTTTTATTTGGAATTATTTGTGTATATTATTACATTAATATTTTTATAGAAGGATTCCCTTTGTTACATTATTTTTAAGGGTCCTTATCTTTTATTAGAGTATTCACTAAGACCACAATGCTTATACAAATAATCAAGGGATATAAAATTCACTTCGCTAATTAATCATGTTAACGAGATGCTCAAACTGTTGGAAAAGGTCCAACCGAACCCATTAATTTGACTGGTCTACCTTGTGGACCCGTATTATTTACAGTAATGCCACCACCCGGAGACAATTTATATAAATTAGAGTCCAAATTTCAGAATTCGAGAATCTTGAAAGAGATAATAGATACGCCATAGGAGAAAAAGAAATCAAATCACTACTCGGATTCCGTTCTCTCAAGACCTTGAACCTCCATGGACGCTGGAGAACTCGAGAGGGAACAAAAGAAGCGGTGGCGTAAATATCAAAGGGAATCTGAGCTCAATGGTGGAAGAGGACGAATTTGCGCCTACTTGGTTTCATCTATTGAAAAATCCGGTCACCCTTTTCGCCTCTTTATCGTTCAAGGTTAATATATTATTGGAAAGGAAACTTACATCAGTTACTCTGACATAAATGTTTGTAAAGGTTTGTCTATTGCTCATAATCTTGGTGCGAAGGAAGAACTTGCATTATTCTATAACGGTCTTGGTTCTTCGCTTTTATGCATAGCTCCTACATGGTCATCAACTTCTGCGTCTTTGATCTGTATGTCTACCAACAGTTAAAACTGTTACCCTTGAAAATGTTTCAATCGTTGAGCATGTAGGAGTTATTGGTTTGTACCTTGGCTTTGTCCCCAATGCACTCAAAAGCATGCCAAACAGCAGGTAAGTTTCTTATATTCGCATGTGTATGTAGATACTTGTGATGAAGCCATCTTTTTTGTTGCTTCGATTTAAAGCTTACAATGTTCTGACATCGTCCGCCTGTTTCAGGATATCCGATTCCTAATAAGGAGTCCGCCTGTTTCAGGAGAGAAGAGTAGGAACGGAATTCCTGTCGATGGAGCCTGTTGTTTCGTTCTGTCTAGATGAGGTAAACTGATGCTTGCCAAGCGAGGAGTATCAGTAGTCTCTGATGCTTCTAAGGCAGTAAAAGATTGGAGGTTTACGACACAAAGAGACCAATTTCTAGTAGGGGATCAGTTTGCCTTTTGAGTTAGCCTTGATCAGAGGTTCCAAGAATAAGAGCAATCGAAATAGAGGTGATTTCTTGATTCTGGTTCAGTTACATTTCATGTTGGGCCCGGCCCAATGTTTTTGGTAAAACTTGATGTAATGGGATAAACCCAAACTGATTGCCTTCAAAACCATCTAATTATATAAAGTTCAGTTAGGTTCTCTTCTGGGGTCCACGTGTACAGACACGTCATCAATTCGGGATCTCTCCTGCCGACACGTGTCCTCCTTAGCGAAACGCAACATTTCATTTATGCTTTACCGACCGCGCTTTGATTTGGGCTCTACTTCGTGTTGTGTTTGTTGGCCCAAGGACCACATCGACTTGCCGAAACCCTAATCCGTAGTGACGAGCACATTTGTGTTCTGCGTTTCTCATCGATCGTCTCTTCTTCTACGATCTTTGTCTACTCAAATTCCCTATTTTCAATCGACAAAACCATAACCGATCTATAAGATTTTCTTTATCACTGAAACTATATCATTATGTATCCCCATTAACTATCGCTTTCAGGCTTTCCCACTATCTCGAATTTACCATTTCCCCAACTCCATTCCAAATCTAATTTGGGATATTAGAATAGGGATGAAGAACGCTCCACCCTCCGAACAACAAATGAATCCGACATAAACAAGAAAGAAACCCTTTTCGTCTTCTCCATCTTCATGTATGGTGCTTTGGCTCAGAGAGATGAGCACATCGCCGATTAAAAATTCTCTGTTTCACCCGTCATGACTCGAAAGCCGGAGGAGCAGTTGAAAGAGATCGGATCGAAGCTTGACCCACCTCCTTCGTCTAAAGATTCATTGCTTAAACTCTGTAAGGTGATTCTTCATCTTTAATTCTCTTGAAGTTTATCCTCTGCCGACTATGTTTAACAAAGTTTTGATTTTTAATTTACTGGCAATGTTCCAGATTTGTTCCATGTTTGATGAGTAGGTTCGTAGTGATAATCACTCCTTCAGGCTTCAGGTTCTCTAGATCCACCACTCTTTATGCAGGACTCATGATGAACTATAATTGTGTAGTTTAGGATTTTGTAACAAGTTGAATTAACCAATGGGTGATTATATTTCTTTCTTTTGTAATCTCTTGCAGCTTGAAAACGATAGGGTTGTAAGTTAGTCAAATGCGTATGCAACAGAACTCAGCACCGTACAAACATAACGTCATATTTTTTTTTGGGCCCGTTGTATCTGAACGCACCTCTGGCACCCATTTCTTCTTTGACAACGAGACTTATGCAGGGCAGATTTACTATGAAAGGTACGGTAACTCCACCCTATTATTTGATTAATCCATCACCTTCAATATATTTCTGTTCTCATTACTAATTTTTCCAAAAACTCAAAACTACCATAGATTGGTGGGTAATGGCACAGACGACTCCACAATAACACCAAAGTATCTTGAACACAGGAATTACAGACCCTAACCACCGCTGAACTCAATGGTTATGTCATCAAATCACAGCCTTAGGTGTGACACAAATCTTCAAATTTCGTGACCTGTAAAATTTTTTGCCACTAATTGTTTTTTCACTAGCTTTTTATTCATGAATCACAGACAATTGACGGTTGTTCAGACTGACAACGCCTGGTGTTACATTCCCTTCTCCCGTGCTCCAAGAAGCTCCAGCGAGGTGTTTCTTCCTGCATAGCATGTGATGTCTAAGAAATAATGTGGACTTTGTTCTTAAACATGTAGATCTGATGATTGTAACAGCTCCACAACTTCGTATGAAAATTTGTACCAGTAACTCTTTCTGAGCTGAACAACACGTTTCTCAACTCTATTAATTTACCATTATATTTACTACTAAGGTTGGTTGAACAACACATTCTGAAGTACAACACGTTCTCAGTTCTATTTGGTTGTTAGGTCCTTTACTATTATATTTACTACTAAGGTTGGTTGAGCCTTTAACAATCGCTGAGCTAAATAATTTCATCATTACTGCTCCATCACAGGTAAATATCTAGCTATGTCCTTTCAACATTTTAGATTGTGTGAATCTGGGTGTGAGCTTGATTTTTATATGACATAGATTAATAAACATTCTAAAATGTTTTGTATTAAATCGATTTTCTATGCACGGGGAGAGATGCTGGTGTAGACGCAGATAATGGGTGATGCTACGTTGCTTGCTCTAAGTGCAGTAGGAAGTTGCAGCGCACTGTCTCTACTTTTACATGTGCACGATGCGCCAATTCTCATGCTGTTGGTGCTCTCCGCTAATAACTTTAGCTATTAAATTTTCTGAATCTTCGTACGTATACATATGGAACTCAGTAGTTTGTCTTTCACCTTTCTATTTCTGTTCAGCTATCGTGTTGAGATGGCTATCGCTGACGATACTGCTGAAGGGACATTTGTTTGGTTTGATGGCGTAATGACTAAACTACATAACCTCAGAGCAAGTGATGCTGCTCAGATGCTGTAAGATAAGCTTATGTCTGCTTACATGTTTGTCACTTACCAATTAGTAGCTGACCTTTGTATTTTGTGGCAATAAGGCTGTAGAAGGAGTGCCCTGAGGAGTCTAATGTGCCTCCGTTCATTGCTGACATGTAAGGGAAAACATACACTTTCCAGGTCAGAGTCACTGCGTATAACTTCACCGAATACCATTGGACTTTCACCGTCACGCGCATAGTTGATGAGATTGTCCGTCAACCAGAACCTGACGTGGCGGACAATGTAAGTATAATGTGTATTATGATGTTTCGGTATTTAGATAGACATGTTTGTATAACGAACTCAATGTATCAGGGTGATGATGACGATGGTGTGACGACAAGCCAGTTCCTGTTATGGTGTGAGACAAGCCAGTTTTCGTAATATGACTTTCTTTTCTTTATTGCATTCCGTTTTGGGATTATAATGAACAGGTTTTATAATGGCCATTTCCTTCATTGACCAAAAAGAAACACTCTTTAATTTTAAGTATATGTATTATTGCCCAAAAGCACAAGTATTTTAGAAAAATGCATTTATACTTTCAGCATTTGATTAAAGAGAAAAAAAACAAAACAAATCACACTTCTATTTTAACTTCTAACTTTTAAAAAATATTACAAATCACACTTCTATATTTCCTTATATAACTTTGTCAAACTATTGTTTTATCATATTATTTTTTTCATTGGTTTTTAAAAACAACTTTTATTGTGAAACAAAAAAAATAAAATAAAACTACTTATAATAGAAACGTATGTAGTATTATTTTGCCTCTCTATCCCTAACTTATTCCTAGCTTATATATTTTCGAAGAATAATATTTTAGAATCTGTTAGTTCAAGTTATGAGGTAAATAATTTTGGTATGGTTAGTGCACGTACATTAATAGGCTACCACTATATATATTTTAAGATAAAGATATTTGTTTACGAATAAAATATGAACTGTTTTTTAAACAAATTATTGAGTAAAAGTAAAACATACTTTCGTGCATTTACACAAGCATTGGTCTTCCAGTTACCTTATTTCCTCTTTATCAAGGATACACAGATGTTCGTGTATTATAAAAATGTCGAATTAACGTAAGGCTTAAGTTTTTTTGTATTTTATAAGGCTTAAGTTTTAACGTTAGAATTCAGTAGTAACTGACACAGCATATTTACGTCCTGCGACGACCACTGACCGTATTCACCTATAATATTAGACGCATAGGTATACATCAGAACAGAGTTTGAGAGTGGACAAACAATTATTCTTTCAATTCTTCGGCCAGATCATAATATACAACAATTAGACAGAAATGTGTTATATTGAAAAATAAAATGAATTGACCTCTCACATCCCCTGTTAAGTTAATATGTAACTGACAGAGAGATACAAATCAACAATGGCTCTTATTTTAATGATCAGCCCCTTTGCATCTACACATTCCACTCAAGCACCATTTAGTTTTGTGAAACCTACTCTGATTCAGGATTAACAAAACAGCTAGAAGAGTTCCATGTTCTGGTTCCAGTGAGTCGGGTAGTAACCAAGAGAAAAGCATGGGCTGACTTAGACACACCAAATGTTCACAATGCCTCGAGAGTCTCGAGTTCGGTTTGTCTAGCTTTTCTTTATTTTTAACATAGAAATTGTTGATGAGTTCATCACTATTAATAACATTACTGAACATACATTTCCATCGGTGATCATCCGACAATGACCCGCGATCATCTAGACAAGCCCGAATGCTCATTCGATCTACAAAGTCATCACAACCAACCTCAGTAGGTTAGTGGATATCATATGGTATCAGAAGTAATTTCTTCTCGACATGAATCTATTATAATAGCTCAAGATCTGTTTATTCCTTAGCTAACAAGCAACCCATAAAGAAACGCAAAATGGGAAGACCAATAATCAATAAAAATTCAAATAGTATAAACTTTCCACTAAACTATAATTGTTATTAAAAATACAATGTACCTATTAAATTCAAAATCTAAATAATTAGTTAGTTTTATATGGTATATGTTTTACTATAAACTATATATATATAATGCAAATATATCTTCCGTATTTCTTCGTAATCATTTTTATTATGTTATAAATATTTAAACGTCAATAATAAATTCAATGTGAATTTAGCAGTTTCTAAATTTCGTAGAACCACCCGAGTAAAAATACAAATCAAATTATCAAGATAGCATAGTTTATTTAGACTTCAAAAAATAAAAACAAATACAGAATTAAACTAATATTTATATTTTAAGTTCATAAAAATTTATATTAAATATTTACTCTAACTATTTCAATTATTTTCGAATTAACATCCCGCCCGTATGACGGGCCGACCCTAGTTTAATATAAAGTAAAGTCCTTTCTCAATAAAAAAAGTTCAACATCGTCGTCAAGAAATTCATTGCAGCAAGTGATAAGGTGTTCCAAAAATCACTGATGATAATCGCAAAAAGCAGCAAGTCCTCCTAACCCCAACCTAACCTATGTAGAAACCTGAAGCTGCTCTTTATTTAGAGCTCCTCCGTAATCCTAAGATCTATCTTCTCTGTATTTTGTATTTTGAATTGAAATATGAAAACCCATGCAGTGAGTGTATGTCATTTTTCTATATCTGACCTTACTTTTAGAACCTAGCGAAAAACTATTGCATGGCAAAATGGTATAAATTTTAATATATTACCAAAAAAACACTATTGCATGGCTATCTCATGATTTTAAAAACTCCATTAATATTTATAATATTTTTTCTGTTTAATGATTTTGTGAGAATTCCTTCCTCCTATTAAGGATAAGGATGATGAAGTGGTCTAAGAACTTCATCAGAAAAGGTATGATTCCCAAGTGATAATTGTCATTAATTAGGACCAGAATTACTATATTATATATATTGTAATATGGTTGTGTGGTTGTAAAAATTGATGAAATGATAATTTATAACATAGCAATATCGATAACGGAAAAGTAACATATTTTAGGATGTATTTTCTTTTTGTTTGTCGACAACATAGTTTATGGAAATTTTATAATTAATCTCTACATGGAATATTTTGGCAGTTTATTGCTTGAACTTGTTTAAAAAAGAAAAGTGGTCCAACGCAGCCTTATATAAGCAGACTTTTGGATTAAAAAAAGATCGACTCTCAATATTCATAAGGACTTGTACATTTGTGTTTAAACCTCAATGATAAATTGTTCAATGTCTATTTTTCAACTTGTATAAGTGTTTTCTCTTATTATCAGCAGTGAGTTCAAAATTTCTCGATTGAATTATCTGATCGACTGATCGTTATCAATATGACTTTTTGTAAATGACTGTCGAAGTTTTTTTCTCTCTCTCTCTGGGTCCATGTGTTAACTTCTTTAGGTAGCATTAAGTTCTGTCACGTCATTTCAACATGTGGATTAAACTCCACCTCACCTATTCAGACCAGTTGAACGGCCATTGGGGCTTCATCTATTGGGTGTAATTGTGTTGGATTTTCCATTAGATGATAAAATTGACAATTTTTAACAACCAAATCTCTATATATAATGCGATTAATGAGTTTACTATATAATCTCCTAAAGGAAATATTTTTCCAGACCGCCTTAATGAAAATGCTGGTTTAACCATCAAAATAAAAATGAACAAGTATATTTGAAACCAATCATGCTAATGATTATTAATGAAAATATTATTCCAGGCCACCTTAATGAACATGCTGGTTTTACCATCAAGATCAAAATGAACAAGTATATTTGAAACCAAACATGGTAATGATTAATGATTATTGCTTTCTAATTATATATATACATATTATATAAGTTTTACTAGTATTTTATAAGAAAAAACTTGCCATTTCCACTATGAAAACTTGCAGTTATATTAAACCAAATAGATCAGAGCTGTTTCTTTTGCTTCAAGCTAACTTTTAAGTAACATTCAGTTAGAAAAGCTGATCAAATAAATATAACAGAAATAGACATCCCAACAAGCTTAATTTTTTTAATATAGGATTTGTTGATTTTCTATTTGAAAAGTAAACGAATTGAATTGAATTGTATCATACAGTATTTATTAAATTTAGTGAATCAGTTTGCATTATCCAATTCAATTAAAAACACCATTCAACGGCTGAGGTTGAATAAAAACAGATCTTAATTATTAAATAGGGCAATCATTTCCGTTTAGCAATTTAATAATTCCAATTTCTTCAAAACCACCAACAAAAATTATTGATGCATGTTTATACTATGCAACTACTAACCTTAAAGGTGTTAGTATAATTTTCCTTGACCTTCCTTAGTCATACTCTATTTTTTTTTTTTTTTGAATGAGTCATACTCTATTTAGTTATTAATAGATTGAGAAAACAATAATTTCCTTACCGTTAAAAACGCGGTTGTCAAACGAGTCGTTGTGATCGGTAAATGCCAAACGAGTTTTTTTAAAAGCCCTAACATTACTTGCATTGCAAGTTGCATCGAAATTGGGTGAAAAAGTGGACTATCTATCTACCACTGATAACAGAAGAAGAAGAAATCCTTGTAATGGAGAAAGATGTGACTGAGCTCGAAGCCCTATCAGAGGAAACATAGGCATCTGACTTGGATCCTAAATCACTTGTTGAAGAATCTGAATACCCCCAATGGTCATCAATCTCAGGAACATCTTCGTCTCCGTTCAAATACCTAAGCACCATTCTCATGGACGGCCGAGACGCCGGTCTTTGATGGCAACAGAGCAATCCGACGGCGAGGGAAACCTTTGCCTCTATACTGTCGTAACAAGACCCTAGTCTAGGATCCACAGCAGCGAGAATCTCACCGCTCTCCAGCAGCTCCATAACCCAATCTGCCAAGAAGAAGTTTCCAGAGTCCGTAGGCCTTCTCCCGGATACGATCTCCAGCATCAAAACGCCAAACGCGAAAACATCAGACGCGGTCGATGATTTACGGCTGCGTGTCAACTCGGGGGCCATATAGCCAATGGTGCCGACGACTACGGTGGTGTGGGACAGCGATCCGCGTTCGTAAAGCCTGGCGAGCCCAAAATCACCTAGTCTAGGGTTCATGTCATCATCGACGAGAACGTTGCTGGGTTTGACGTCTCTGTGGATCACAATCTTTTCCCATTCTTCGTGGAGATAGAGCAGACCAGACGCGACTCCTTTGGCGATGTGAAAGCGGACGTTCCAAGACAAAACGGCGCCGCTTTGACGCGGTCTACTGTAAAGAAGAGAGTCTAAGCTACCGTTAGGGATGTAGTCGTAGATGAGGAGGAGATCGTTTTTGTGTTTGCACCATCCTTGGAGGTTGACCAGATTCTTGTGCCTTAGACGCCCCAAACTCTCGATCTCTGCCACGAATTCTCGAACACCTTGCATGCTATTCGGAGTTATCTTCTTCACCGCGATCTGATCGGAAGTAGAAGAAGAAGAGAGGCTTCCTCTGAAGACGGTTCCGAATCCTCCGGTGCCGACAATCCTGTTCAGGTTGAATCCATCTGTAGCAGCGTAGAGATCTTTGTATCTGAGCCTGTGAGGATGATTGATTTCCAGTCTTCGAGAATATCTCCTCGTTGCAAACGCTTATACATGACGAAGAAGAACAGTAACGCGAGCAAGATGAGCGTTACTCCGGAGAGAGCCACGATCAGAGCGAGGACCTGAGGATCGTCACCTCTCTTCTTGGCAGTGTTGGGAGGCGGAGGAGGAAGATCCGAGAGGTTGATCGGTTCAGCAACAACAGGAGGATCTTCTTCGCCGCCGCCGCTTGAGAAACTCCAACCCATCACGTAATGAGCACTCGATTGATCTCCCCGTGGCTGCCGTGAATCCCACGTACATTTCTTCCTGCACGATCTCCAACAACTTTGGTCGAGAGATCAAGGGCTTCACGGGTCTAGACTTCAAACGTGCCGGGTAAACCGTGAAGTTGAGCGTTTGGGTTGGTCCGTCGTAATCCAGAAGTGCTTGTATCGGATCGCCACTCTGAAGTAGGAAATCCTCTTTTCGGTCAGACTCGTCGTTGTCGTAATACACGACCGGTTCTTGAACATCCGATGCCAGGTTGTTGAAATTCAGACCGATGTGATTCCCCGATCTATCGTAAACGTCTTTGAATCCTTGTACCGTGTCGAACTCAACCGCGAATACGTGATTCGTAAGATTCCCGTCGTTTCTTTCGTTCAAAAGTCCCAAGTACTGCGCCGACTCGGCTCCGGGGCGGTCAGGGGTCGGAGATAGCGTGAAGGTGAATCCGAAACCTCCGTTGCTTGAGCTTGTTGGGATGATGACGAAGACGAATGATGTGCTAAAAGAACGAACCGTTGAATTTGCCAGCAATCTTACCGGTTTACTGTAGAACGCCGTACCGGTGACGTTTGCGTTTCGGTCAGTGAGCCTCAACAATCCGTCTGGTTTGATCGTGGCAACTCCTGTCGTCAGAATCTGCGATTGGTTTCCGCTAAAACCACGGAAATCGAACTCTGTTGTTGTTCTCTGAGCTCGCCGAACAGGGACAGTAAGAATCAAGAACAAGAGGGAGATGACAATGAATCTTTCATTTCCCATGAATAATGATCTTTGCAATGGAAACCTAAAGACAAGTGGGTTTGAAAGAAGAGAATATATATATATATATATAAAAGGATGTGTAATCTTTCTCCTATATTTTTGGAGTTAGAGCTCTTCTTATAAGGAGGAGAAGAACATCCAAGTTTCAAACTAGAAAGAAAGAAAGTTGCCTTACATTCGTCCTCATTGCTAACTGTTTCACATTAACGTGTTGACAAATACATTAAGGAACCCCGATGGTTTTGATTTTGTGGTTAATTCAGTATTTACATATAGATTTCAAATCACATATATTCAACTAATCATCATTTTCAATATTTTTATGCTGTGGCTCTGACCAAACACTCTCATTTCTCATTTCTTTTGCTTATAAGCAAGCAATTGATGATTTTTATATTTATGTTGATTTTGAATTCTCTCAGTTTTTTTTTTGGTCAAGATTTCGAATTCCATCTATAAAAATATTGTGTTATGATATATTTGTTTTTTACTTGAGATCACGTGCTGTAAATGCAAATTAAATTTTGTTAATTTAAAACAATATAAATAGTTAGCCCTTTCTCAAAAAGAAAACAATATAAATAGTTACTAACAGTTTTCACATTTTCTAGCTAAACCGAAAAAAGAAAGAGGCATTTGAAAATTCTTTTTAACATATTTACAAATTACAAGTTTCCATTATCTACAATTAGAACCATACTATAACGTATAAAATAATAAGTTAAAAAAATCTTTGTAAACTGAGGCACAAACGGAAAAACATGAACAAGGAAGTAAAAGTAATATATAGTTTTGATGAGGAAATTAATGTTAAATATGAATATGGATAACTAATTTGTATATAAATAATGAATAATTTTTTTAAAAAAATTCAACATTTAATATTAAAGCGTATAATTCGTTCAAAAGTGAACAACCATAAAATAAACACAATAAACTTAAGTACACACAATACCTCATATAGAAATATAGGAATTTTTAGTTAAAATATTACTAATTCATATACAAAATTCTGTAATTTGGTATCGTTTCAACATATAGACTTTCGACAAATACTTTCAGTTTAGGATGTTGATATTACAACGGATTTTGTCTATGCAGAAAACTAATTTTTCTAATAGGTCCACCGCAGCTATATGAGCTGACTTTGACAAATTCCATATCTGCTTTGAACCTGCAAATATTCTATACTTTTGAGAGAAAAAACGAAAAGAAATTGACTTTTGAGCTTTGGACATTGTGTGATTTAAGTATGGGTTATAAGACGAGTTTCAAACTTATAGGAATGCACTAAATTTACTTCGAACAATGATTAGTATATGTAACAATATCGGGTCATTCATTACCTTTAGTTGAAATAAAACGCTCGTGCTTTATAATGTTTTCACTTTTACTACAAAACTGAACGAAGTATTGCCTGTTTGCCTTTAGTTACCATTTATTACGAAATTTCATAACTGAAAATTGGTCGCGTAGATCCTTATCAGTTAGACTTTGTAACTGTTTTGTACTATTTCAAAATTCCATTTGTATTTACTTTAAAAGTCCTCGGTGTAGTATTGAGTTATAGACGATCACGTCACATAACGTGGTCATGTGTGATTGAACACGTCAGTGTTTTCAATAATCCAAATTTGAAACAATATACAAGTCAAATGAAAACATTGACCATCTTATGGATCAGTGTGGTTGGATGCTAAGATCACAATTATCGGGATAGAACATGGTTTCTTAAGAGGTGGGTCCTGCGGTGGCCCCACAAAACCATTAAAAACCGATCACAAAAGTTATGATATCAGGATCGATCTTGGTTGGGTTTTTGCATTGTTCGCGGACTCCACTAATACGTGGCAGTTCGCTATTAGTTCGTTTTGATTTTTTTTTTCTTTAAACAAAATTTTTTTTTTAAGAAATCTCCTAGAAGGTTTTAGCATTAATGATGTTCTAAGAAAGGAGGCACAAACTTTCGAGCATCTAAAAGGCTATTACAGGAATCTCTCAAGGTTAGGTTTTGATTTCAGGCAAGAGTTGGCCAAAGGAATTAGGCCATAGCCCATGGGAAGTACTAAGTATAGAGCAAGCAATGGATTACACTAGTGGTCCTCCTTACATCAGAGATGATGGAATAGGAATGTCATGGTAAAGCTTCTTCTGATTTCTCACCATGGCCTTTCTCACATATACCACCAGTGTACACTCACACACAGACCAAGGCGTTTTGGGCGTTCTTCTGTAACATGATTAGCGTGCTGCTGCGATATTGAGTTTATTTGGAATCTCAAGAAAATATATCTATTGCTCAACAGAACAAACAAACAGCCGTTGTAAAAGAAAAAACACAAACAGCCTCGAAAGCCCATTAAATCCAATAATGGGTGTCAAATTCTGAGGCCCAATAACTATTTGCGAGAGAGTTGGGAATTGCCATGGCTTCAAATATCATCCCAACTACTGACATTAATTATGGACAATATGATTGATATACAGTCTCAAGCAAGGAAGGAAGAGTGTTAATCGATAGATGATTAATTACCACATGTTATATATCGATTGGCTTACTGAAATAGTTTGATCAAAAACGAGTCCAACCGTGCGAGACCCGACGTCCTTGTTGGTTCCTTCCTATAATTAAGGAAAAGAAAAAACAAGCTTTCTTTCGTTTCTTTTCTTGTTTATAAAATTTAGAAAAAGTCTTATTTGCTTTTGCCTTCAAATTTTTGGATTTCCTAAAGAAATCTTTGTGCAATCAAGAAGTAATGGATCATATGTTCAACAAGGTTGGATCCTACTGGTTGGGTCAGAAGGCGAACAAGCAGTTTGACTCTGTCGGCAAGGATGTCACCGTACGTACCCCTCCCTCCCACAATTATAGTAACCAATCAACAGAATATATTTTTCCATAATCAAAAGTTTCATCTTAATCAATTTTGATAATCCCTTATTAATAGTTTATTCTAGTTTTCCCTATACGAAGCATGCATGATCTCTGCATACATGCATGTGTATATGTTTCATATGGAAAATTTACATTAATTTTGCAGTCATTTGTGACATTACTTACTATCCAGCTATATCACGTGGGAGATTTGGAAATGCATGTGCTGTTGTGTGATTATCATTTTCTCGTTAGAATATGTTTTAATTTTAAATAAGATTATATGTCTATAGATGGTGTGATTCTCTTTTTTATTCTTTTTTTTTGAAGAAATGGTGTGATTCTCGTTATTGCCATATTGATTATATATATGCTCATCAGCTTTCCTTGGGCATCTTCTTGTTTTGTTTTTTTGCCAGTCGCTATCAACGAGCATCGAAGGAGGAACAAAATGGTTGGTCAACAAATTCAAAGGTTATATATCTTGACATATAATTTTTCCATTATATATTGATGAAACACACAGATTACAAGGAAAAGGTAAGATAATAACACGTACAAACTTACGGCTACATCGAATGATATACAGGAACAATGCAGAAGCCGTTGCCTGAGTTGCTAAAAGAATATGATTTGCCGGTTGGCATCTTCCCACGCGATGTTACAAACTACGAGTTCGATGAAGAGACAAAAAAACTGACGGTGATGATCCCATCAGTCTGCGAAGTTGGCTACAAAGACTCATCTGTCTTGAAATTCACAACTACAGTAACGGGACGTCTGGAGAAAGGAAAGCTAGCCGACTTGGAAGGGATGAAGACAAAAGTGATGATATGGGTCAAAGTCACAAGCATCTCTGCAGATTCATCAAAGG
The DNA here is from genome assembly GCA_016771965.1 of Brassica carinata. Lineage (NCBI taxonomy): Eukaryota > Viridiplantae > Streptophyta > Magnoliopsida > Brassicales > Brassicaceae > Brassica > Brassica carinata. Next base: position 8,749,274 of record CM028700.1, read on the forward strand.
TCTATTTCACTGCAGGTGTGAAGAAGAGTAGAAACCGAGATGCTTATGAGGTTCTAAGAGATAGCGTCCGAACCGATAAATTTTAATTGCTCCATATATCCTGAGTCTGTAATATTTTCTTCTCTTTTCAATGCTTCCTACTCTATATCTATATATATAAACCTGTGTGTTTTATGAAGAATATGGTGATGACTTTCAAAACTGGGAGCATTTCTTGATTGTGGACGTTAGCTGAATCCCAGTCTTGCTTTTTTATCAAACAAATTAACGACCAAATCACAGTTAACTATATACTATTATTATTATTCATGATATGGTCGTTAATTTTTATTCTCTTAATACGTACAAATTTTTCAGTTTGAATTTTGGATATAAAACGACATGACAAATTGACAATAATAATCCATTTAAAACATTAATCAGAATCCTGAAAGTCAACCTAAATTAAAACATGATCATTTATATATTTGACAAATACACAACGGCAGTAGAAAGGATTGCTCTAAAGTAAAGCTGTAGCATCCAATGTTATTCTCTCAATCCAAACATTAAGATAAAAGGGAAATAGGCCGAAAATTAATAGATAAGAAGAAGCCACACACCTTACATAATGGTTGCATGGCAGTCAGCGATGGAACTACAAAGTCGCCCCATTCCAACCAATGGAGGATCCCTGCAAGACGAGAAAAGGAGTGTAGGAATGACATATCAAGATGGCTTATACAATCTACATGTTTTGAGATGTAGAATTAAGTTAGATATAACTCTAGGAATGGTTGATCTATTTGGCTACTTTCTATATGAGTAGAATAAAGTTAGATAAGCTAGTCTTGCTTATGATAATGATGAACTTACAGAAAAAGATGACATGTATTTATTTTATTCCCTAATCATTCATTCATTCATTCACTCACTTATGACCTTAGTAGTGCTGGTGTAACACTGCATATTCTTGACTTTGATGGGCCTAGAGAGAGAATGGACTTGGATGCGTGAAATCAAAATCATGTTGACTGCGAGAAGGAAATTAGCTTTGCCTTGGTGTCATAGAACTTGAGGAAGAAGCGAGACAATTGGGGACTGAGAGTTTAGTCTCAAGGATGGCAGAAATGGCAGCGCAGAGCATAATGTTAACGTCAGGATTAAGGCCGCCGATGGAGACAAGCTCACCATAGGCTGCATGGTCTTCTGTGCCCCCCCAAAATGCCATAGGCACCGACTCTTTCAACACAATCATCACATACTGCACAAACTTACCATGACAAAATCAAATTCACACAAAATATACATAATAAAGGCGGCCAGGAAGTCTGCTACCAACAGCCAGAGACCCGATTAAATCGGATCAATGGGTTGATCAAACATGAGATTCATTGAATAGCAACAACAAAGATGATCTCGCTATCATGAAGAAAATCGTAAAAAAATTAAACAAAAAGCTGAAAATGTGAACAAGAAAGATCTAACAGGTAAAATCTGAGAGAGGGAGATTACGTTCTCGGGATGATTTTGGCAACCGTGGAGGTAGCTTCCTAGTGAAACGAAGAGGTATCCAAGCCGTCCAGGCTAGCGTTGGTGGAGATGTTAAGGTACGGCATTCTTCTTCTCTCTCTCTCTTTTGAAGTAAAGCTAGATAGTAACTCACCCTCCTTTTATATTATTTCTATATTCGACTCGGCCCAATTTTAAATCCTTTTCAGGCCCAACTTTTACGACTCCACTCTGTTTTATCATTTTCTACTTTTTTATTTTATTTATTTGTTCGAATTTCAACGATATTTATAATCTTGTGTTCCAGACACTTTTCCAACTGAAATTTACAAAACCATCATTATAGCAAGCAAAGTCCATTTTGGATCCAAAAACACTCTTCCCCCAACGTCTAAATGCTTCCTAACTCCTAGAGAGTTCCTATCAATGGCTCTCATCTCATTAGTAATGACTTTGCCATAGATCCCCAAAAAAACAGAAACAAAGGCTTCTTCACTTTACAAAGCCACTGCAGATAGAAAGCCACGCCTCCCCATGGATGAACATGGCACCTTTTCCCACCCTTTGCCATCCTTGAAACACTCAACCTGTAATCAAACACACACCATCAAGATTTTATATTATGTTAAATGATTGTGTACTGCTCTGCCTTTTCAAGTTGACAAAGAAACAATACAGTGTCTAAGATGTCTACTCCTTCCCCCTTGTATCCTCCGATCACATATATGCAGTCTTTCACCACTGCCGCTGCTGAATATCCTCTTGCCTCCTTCATTGCTTCTCCCTCTGTCCATGTCCCTCTCCGTGGCTCATATATCTCCACACTCGATACCATTGTCGATCCATCATACCCACCTATCGCATATCTGCACAAGCTTTTATCATCTTTTACCAACTCTTTTTATTTTTGTTATTCTTAATCTTAAACTATCTCAAGGTTTTACCCTTTGCATAATAACTGAAATATAGTCATAAAATAATGGGTCAAAAAGAAACTCACATGAACAATATTATTCTGATTATCTAGTGAGTGAGTGTTGCAGGTTACTCTTTTTATTTGATAGACTGTTCCATCTTTCAAAACTTACATTACCTTTCAGTTGAACCTACTGTATATTGTATAACAGATCATCTAATTAGCCTGTGTGCTCGTTCCTAAGAAAAAAACGATGGTGAGAGGAAACTTACAGTTTCTCGTTCAAAACAACAAGAGAATGGCAGCCTCTTCTTGACTTCATCGATGCAATTCTCATCCACGAGTGCTCTCTAGGATCAAACCTTTCAGCTGTGCTGTTAGAAGTAGAGAGAGAGTTCCCAATAAACTCGTTCTTGTTAGTTTCACATTTCAGCGCTAAGGTTAGGGGAAAAACAGAAGAGAAGGCCTTAATGTTCTTACTTCAGGTACTCCTCCCCATCGAAACCACCAACAGCATATATCGAACCGTTATGCTCCGAGGCGGCAACTGCAAATCTCTGAGATCACAGAACAATGATAACTGAGACTCATTACTTGAATAGTACAAGTCAGCGGAATAGAGGGTAGTTAAAACCATGGATTTCTCATTGGTAATTCATGTCTTTAGATATGAGCTTCTGTCTCCATCGGGTATCTAATTAAGACTTTTGGCTTTCCCCATATGTCATTGTGCGGATAGAGAAGTACGCTTACCTTCTGCTCCATTGACCTTGTTCTGATCCATCTCCCTATATCTCGATCAAGCATCTCAACATCTGAAAAAACTACCTCAACGTTCCCGCCTCCGATTGCAAATATTTTTCCATCCAATGTGGCTCCACCTAAATTTCCTTTTCGGTCGTTCAAGGGAGCACAAGCTCCACCGGCCGTCCGTCTCGTTATATGTTTCAACTTCAACATAAGAAAGAAGAGGCAAAACATATATCAAAGGTCAGCCTTTTTTACTCTTAATCTTAGGGAGAAAATACGCACATCTAAAGTATAGTGCGTGACATCAATACACCTCACTTCACAGTAATTTGCTCAAAATCTTTGGTTTAGTAATTCTCTGAGAATCACAGTAACGTGCTTTTGCTACCCATATTTAGCTTCTGTATGGTTTATATTTGTGAGAAAAAGAGAGAGAAAAAGAAGAAGAAGAGGACCTAGGACCTACCTGTGTTCGACCAGCCATGGCCACCTTCATCCCCTCCAAAGACGTAAATTTTACCATCCAATTTTGCCACTGAAGCATTTGAACGGATACAGCTCATTGAACTATGAGCCTTTACAACATTCCTAGATGGAAAATATGATTGCACTGATGACAATCCTGATTCAGAGTAACCATCAAATCCGCCCAACAGAAGAATTGCCTCAGTTGAATCTAAGTTTGAATCATCTGGTGAATGGATCTCCCCATCACTACCACGAGCTTTGGCGATTAAAGAACCTGATTTGGACTCTAGCATGTTGCAACGCTCTCTCAGTCTATTGATTTCAATGTGTGCTTCACCCTGTAATACCAAGCAAAAGTCTCATGGTTTTTCCGCCACCAGAATTTTGAGCTTACAGATTCCATTCCAAAAACAAGATGTAAATGGTAACAATTTCGAACACCAGACTGAAAATAACAAAGCATCATTTCTACTGATATGAGGACTGTCTAAACCCTGTGGAATACACTTTTCTTTCAACTGGGGGACGTTTGTCATAGCCAACATTCACAAATGCAAACAGGAAGGACGGATAAAAATACACACCACCTTGCGTTAAGCAAAAATCTTACCAATTTCTCTTCCAAGTAGCATATCTTGGTTGAATTTTCAATCCCATATGCCCTGAGTTCCTTCACCTCGTGCATCAACTGCAAAAGAGATTAATGCCCATTAGTTTTGATACGCCCAAAAGAAATGATAATCTTGTGAGAGCGTTTGATAAAATGTAGATCATGACTAAGAAGTTGACTTGGAGCAGATTCTGGTTAACGTTTATAGCTAATTTAAGCATTTCTACACACTTAATAATTGACAGCTTGGCTTGGATGAGTATACCTAGGAAGGGTGAACAGTACACACGTGAGAGTTGGGGGTTATCTAGAAGAATTAACCCCTAACCAAGGTTTCTGGTTTCTAACGTGTTCGATTAAGAAATAAAGGGGTTGACTTTAGCAGACTTTTAAACTGGAGACGTGGTGTGGATAAGTACCAACCATATGTAGATACCAAAGTACCTGGATTATTGTATGTTGACGAGGAGATGAAACCAGAGAACCGCCCTCTTCTTTCCCCGCTGAACATGTTTCGTCTCTGTCCGTCAAGTTGTTGCAGGTGGGAATGTTTGCTTGGTCAACGGTTTTCATCAGACTGTTGTCGTCATGACTAAGAGCGAGATCCTTGACTTCCTCGAGAAGACCATCCGTATTCATTTGTTCAGAGAGATGAGGAGGAGGTGAGGGCTTGCCAGAAACGAGCGACACCTCCACCTCCACCGGCACATTCTTGGAAGGCTTATTAACCTCACTGTCCATGTTGACTCTAATTTCAGGTGATGGAGGAAAGTGAAAAAGCAGTCTATTCTGTGATGTACTCAGGGATGGTTTAGGTTTGAGAGCAAAGGAAGTGAGGAGACAAATCAACTTATTAGTCTGTAAATGATCAAGCTCGAACCAAAAGTGGTGAGAAGTGTAGTAATTATCTTCAATGGCAGGTTTGAATTTTTCTTCAGAAAGGGGTTCACACTGTAACCGAGAAGTGATTTGAACCTGAGGAAAGAAAAGATAAAGAGATGCATGAAAGAGAAGGTAACGATGTGTAATGTATGAACGAAAGAAATAGGTGGTACGGACCTGAGCAGGAAATGAAGTTCTGTCAGAACCATTAGAGGTCCAGGCATAAGGGTCAATATTGAGAAGACCAGGACCAGCAGCCTCAAAAATGCCATGAAGTTTACGATCAGAATAGTTGAAAAGAAACAAGGGGAGGGCAGTATCAATCTTCTGCACGTAGGAAAAGTGATTATAAGGTAGACCTGTAAGTAAATCAGGGAAATTCAGGAATCAAAAAAATTAGATAGAAAAAGTAGAGAATAGATCCAGTAATCAATCAATAGAGGCTGCTAGGGTACCAAACAAGTGTTTAGAGAAGCATTCGTGGATGGTATGCTTGGTACAGCCAAAAACGACACCGCCTAGTTGAGTTTTGGTAAGGTTTCGGGATGAAAAGTTGCCCCTCGATTGAGCCATCCTTGTAGGAGAGGAAAACCTGCAAACACATGGTGTGCATATCACATCAATGCTAATCAATAATACACTCAAAAACGCAATCAGATCAGATGATGAACAAACAAACAAACAAAAGGCAATCGGAGATGAAAAAGGCAAAATCAAACGCATGCGATGAGCTTCTATTCCGTAAAAAAAGCGTTTACAATCCATATCCGAAAACGGGACGTCAAAGAGTGGAGACGACGAGCAGCATTGACAATCGGAGAAAGAAAAACCCTAAGGCGAAAGCAAATACACATGTACTGTAACCTAAATGCCGCCGGAAACTGGAGAAAAGTTGGCAGTCTTACTTGCTTGAGTGCAGAGGCGTTGAGAAATCGAAAGTCTCCGTCTCGGTGAGAGCGCTAAAGATGTAGCGCCATTACTAGTCCAATGCAACACCAAACGACTAAAAGTAAGTGAGTGAGTGTAGAGAGAGTGCTTAACTTTATAATTTATAGTATTTAGCATTAGCAACCACATACTCTCTTGTTTTCTTTTCTTCTCTTTTTTTTGTGTTTAGCCAAATTCTTAACTTTTTATCCATAAACTTAACAGCTTCGCCTAAAACTATTTTTGAGAAATATATAACAATTAGTCATATCATAATAATATATTTACTTATCTTACATCTACTATATTAAAAAGCATGTCCTGTCAACTCATGGCATTCAAATTTTATCTTCTTTTTAGCATGGGTAAATGTGAACCCTGAAAGCTATTCTACTTCTATGAAACAAATTAAAAAATTAGATGCATCTTCCTCTTTCTATATACTTCTTCCATTTTTTTTATATATGTATACGCCTAAGGGAAAAAGGTAACAAGTATCAGCCCGATTCAATATGCCGAGAGTGAAACTAATCGGTTGCTAGAATACTACTACTGTATTTTGTTTAATACAGCATCATGATGGTACATGTGTTCTTACCTGTTTCCAGAGAATCTCTACCACTGTACGTGTTTTATACAGGGCGGTCTTGAGATTTTGGGGCTTGTGGCAATGCCTATGTAAATTTTTCTTTTTACAAATTTGGAGGCCTAAAAAATTTTTTGGGACTTATGTCCATATAATTTTTTCAAAATTTGGGGGCCTTTTGCGAAATGTTTATTCTGGCGTACCGAGCCGGCTCTGGTTTTATATATCATAAATGATGTAGATTAGGAGGTTCATCGATCAACCGTTATTAATTTATTCACCAGTCTAGCAATGCATTGTCTTCCGTTTATAAATACTATACTACTACTATAAACGAAAACTTTTTCTTCAGCTAATAGGAAACTGTTTTTTTTTCTTTCAGATCAAATAGAAATACAAAATTGCACAACCACCAATTTATAGTATATTTTAGGCTGCTCCATTTTGGATCCCAACAACAACTATTCCATATGCCTAAGCCTTGTGACTTTCATGATAACAAGATTCACTATTATTCAAAAAAAAAAAAACACACCCTTGTCGACAATACACTCAACAGGTTCAAACGTTTTGTAAATATTTTACCCAAAACAACAAGTGGTAACAATGATCCTACTATGAAACCCCTTTGGCGATAGACTCAATGGCACTCGTTATTGCTCTTACCTGATCTCCAAGAAATAGTCGATACCGCTCGGCTCACGTTTCCTTCTCTTGGGTATGGCCGGTGGTTCAGGTAAAGCACCACCACGGCGCAGTCATCAGCTTTAGAGGATGGAAACTTCGTTCTCCATGTCCGAGCGGCTCTCTGAACCAGCGTCTCTGCTGCTATTGACCGGTCCTTACATGCACCTACAATCTTCACCACTTCTTCGTTTGACAGCACATCCCAAATCTGTTCAACAAAACATATATATATTCTTCTTAAGAGATTATGCTTCCATTTAAGAAGACTGAAAACTCGTTGAAGTGTTGTTATACCCCATCGGTGGCTAGAACCACAAACTCGTCATCTCTACTGACTTTTCTGCAAAAGACCTCAGGGATGCAGAGAGTCCATAGTCTTTGAGGCAGAAATCACCAAAAGCCCTTGACATTGCAAGTCCAGGGCAATCATCATCAGGCATCCACACTCTGTATACATCAGGTTCCTCTTCCATAGCAAACACCCTTCCTTTGCATGATACTATTCTCTCTGCTTCGCCTGTTTTTTTTGTTTTTTTTAATTTAAAAGAAAAAAAATGAGAAATACGGAAGCTTAAAGCAAGGCAAACTTCTTCTCTTTATATGTCCAAGAAGAAGAGGAGTGCTGAAAAAGAGGAGAAGATACTGACGTTGAACACAGGGTTTCAGATCAACCGTGAGTTGGACAGCTTTGAGACTGTTCTTGCCTCCACGGGTGCCAAGAAGGGCTCGTGAATCTCCCAAGTTGGCGATCACCAAGCAGTCACCCTGCAAATGTTTTGACGAAAAAACCAACCTTTCAAACCTTTTTTTAATGAACTGTGTACTATATAAGAAGAAGCCATTTATTTAGCTCAAGAGAATTACTTGTTTAAGGACGGTTACCGCAGTTGTGCCGCTGCAAAACTATCATAAGGAGAGTCAAGACCAAGTTCGCTGTCTATTCGCTTAAAGAATGTAACTAGAACCTCCTCGAGTTCACGGAAGAGTCCCTCCTCCTGACTCTGACTCAGTGAACTAATATCATTGCGGCCAGATTTTGAAGATTTGATTCTCGAATGGACCCTTGAAGGTAGACTGTCACATACGTGACGAGAGATCTTAATGACCCATTGGGCCGTGACCGTCAAATACACCGCAAAAATCATATCCTCCTCCCCACCAAAGTTCTGAAATAAAGTTTTAAATTTTGATCACTGCGATAAGGGAGACAGCGTCAAAATGTAAAAATCCACGAGACAGAAACCCCGCGAAGTTTTCACACGGAAAACTCTCGAAACAGATCACGGATATAGCAGTTCACATAAAGTTTGATTCACGAGATGACAACTCGTAGTCTTCCCTCTACACCAATATAAAATGTCATCGGCAGCAACAGCCTGATAACCTCTACATATAAACTAGACCGTAAAGGTCTAGCTGGAATAGTCATAAGAACCTTAACTCCAAGATGAACTACAAAAGGCTTGATCCCTTCAACAAAGTGCGTAGGCAGCCGTCATAAAGCGCAGCCCCAATCTTATCGGCGTTCCACTTTTAGAAGGCGAGAAGACCACTTACCAGGACCTTTTCACCCATTAATTCTGCCTAACTCACCTAACTTGTCTAACTTGCCAAGCCACTCGCTAGAATCTCAGCTATAAGCTCATGGTTCCTAAGCTAGGGGAGAAACTAACTGTTGGGGTCAAAATCGGTCCTACGCGGAATCAATGTCATAAAGTCGTAAATATCAGCATGAGCGGCTTTTACGAAGCGTAATCTTCGCAAAGAAATCTTTAGGAAGAGCCTT
>CM028700.1:8758476-8902300 GCA_016771965.1 Brassica carinata
ATATATAGTTTTGTTTGTAAGAAAGACAACACTTTTAGAGACAGTCATTTCTACTGACACTGTTACCTCCATATATAGATTCAAATATCTTCTTACTAATAAAGGAAACAAAGTGAGTGTGAATCTAGAAGCTTTCTAGTTCAGGACAAAAGCAAAGTATGAAAGAATTACAGAGTTTCATTGAAATTTTCTGCCACCTTGTTCGAATAATAATAATAATAATAATAATAATAATAACAAATATTAATAAAAGAAAGGCAAGAAAGAAAGACTCACATGTACTGGAAGCAATATCTGTTTTGATCTGATTGCTGAAACAAGCTCCCATTTTAAACACACCCACAAGAAAAAACCCAATCACACACACACACACACACTCAGCTGAAGCTATTCTTTGTTTAAAAGCAGAAAAAGGGAGAGAGCTTTAACAATAATAATAGCGAAATGCAGCGGAAAACGAAGATTCCCTCCGACAGGAGAACGAGAGAAAAAAAAGAGAAAAGATTGGCTTTCTCTGCTGGCTAATAATGAAAACTCCAAACATTTATTCTCTCGAGAAAAGTCTTTATTGATACAAATAATGATTTTGTTTAAAAATGCAAAAGAAGTGTCAGAGATGAGTTTCTTTTTTGTAAAATGCTCTCTTTCCTCTCTCTTTCTGTTGAGACGTTTTTATGGGTACGCCCTGTTGGACTTTCTTCCTCACCTTTCTCTGTTCATCGTTGACTTATTGACTTTTCCTCCTAAATACTTCCCCCACTAGAGCTATTAAACATAGGTTCATTTATAGTATATGATCAATCAAACAACTTACATTTACAAAAACAAGTATCAGTTTTCTTGGCTATGATTTGCTGTAACTAGGTAGAAAATCTATAAGAACCAATGAAATCCAGTGTAAATAATCTATAATTTTATCTTATCTTGTTTAGTTCGAATGTATGATTAACAATTTATTTCCCACTCATAACTACATAATTATTATGTCCACACAAAACTAATATCTCATTCTATATATCTATCAAATGAATGTTAAATGAATGTAACTAGGTAGAAAACTATAAGAACCAATGAAATCCGGTGTAAATAATCTATAATTTTATCTTATCTTGTTTAGTTCAAATGTATGGTTAACGATTTATTTACCACTCATAACTGCGTAAATTATTATGTCCACACGAAACTAATATCTCATTCTATATATCTATCAAATGAATGTTAAATACTATTCTCTCCATAAATTCAAAGTGCTAATCTTATTTACCCCAAATTAAATGCTCGAAATATATTCATATACAGGTAGATATGATTAAGTTTGGATTACTGTGTACCATGTCTAACAATTAGACACCAAATCAATACCGAAATGAAACCAAAAAAAATATCCGACTAAAGTAACTAATTTCACATCTGTAAAAATAAAACCTAAAATTCGAAAACTAAAGTGTTAATAAAATCTCCAAATCATCATAATCGAGAAGAGCCATGTTACTTTATCCATAATGATATATGATGTTTTGGTGGTTTGGGTTTTATTTCATATGAATGTGAGATAATCCTTCAGATATTTTCTTGGTTTAATTTAAGTTGTTTAGATTAGTTTTTTTTAACACTGAATTTTATTCATTTGAGATGGTTCACTACATGATAATATAGCAAAACAGTTTGTGGTTAGAAGACCCGAAACAAATGCACCAACAAAACATTAAAAGTAGAAAAAGATACTATAGATACCATCAAAGGCTATAGAACACTCCAAAAGAGATAAAATGAATCTTAAGAAGAGCTAGCATAAGAATGAAAAGATATTGAAATCCATTAAACATGCAAGTAGAAACTCAGACGAGGGTCTTAGCCTTGAGAGCGATGACATGAGTTAACCAAATCAGACCACCGCAAACTAGTAAATATGAGCAGCATCACAACAAAAGTTACTTGCAACGACACCCCTGACACCCCTGCAGATTGTTTTCTCGTGAAATCTGAAAGGACGAATCTAAGGGTACGAATGAAAATCTATAAGTTATAACATTGAAGACTGGAAGTTCTACTTTTATCCATAATAGCGGTTTTAGAAGAACACATTGTGATCCAAAGTCAGAATGATGAATCCCATACATGAGGAAGAGTTTGGAAGATAAACGAGAGAAAAGGCACTGTGAAGAAACTCAGCCACCACAAATTTACAAAGATTAGTGAAAACATTGTAATGAATTAAGAGTAGGAAGAAATGAATACAACTCGTTCAAGAAACATTTAGTCAAAAAAAATAAAAACTAGTTCGATAAATGAACATTATATTCTCTCTATCAACTAGTATATAATAATAATGTGAATAAAGCAAATCGGCTAGATAGCTGTTGAACAGCCCATGGGCCACATTTGGTGTATAGTTAAAGAGTATTCGATTTTTTTTTTCTTTTATAAAATGAAAACATTCTCATCATCTATAACTAAAATACACAGAAGAACTATTTGGAATTTAAGAATTACATACTAAAAGTATCAAAAACAATCGTCAAATCGTCTTTAGGAGAGAAAAGGATCAAAACCTGAAGCAGTTCTTCCTTGCTATTTATCTCCTTTGTCAAAGAGACTTTGCCCAGCAGCTCCACCGTGGCTTAATAATCGGTATATAACCGAATTTAGGTTTTTTTTTTGTTTCTCGATATATCTCTTGTTCGATTTTGGGTAGAATTTGATTTGGTCAAAGGTTGATTGATGATTGTATAATCGTTTGAATCAGCAGTTTCCTCGAACGATTCAGGTTGCTTTTTGGGTGGGGGGAAGAGGGATCACTTGTTGCTTCTATCCCACTTTCATCGTGTCTTCGTTTGATCCGCTGGAGAGTCGGAGTATCGTGTTTTAGGGTTTAACCAGGTGTCTGTCTCCTATTCCGGAGGGAGATGGAGAACGAAGACTCGCCTCTCTTTGGTTCGTTTCTTCCCAGCTCTCAAGAGTTTCTCCTCGAGGTATTTGTTTTACTCTACTCTCTTGCTGATGATTCATATGGAGCCTTTGTGGTCTTGTTTCATGACACTATTGAATGAGTTATATCTTTGTAGATTTGTGGTTGGTTAAAATAAGTTTTTGCTTTTTTGTTTATTTTTTGTGTAGAGGCTTGCCTTTGTTGGCATTCCTAAAGAATGCTGCTCCAAACGTGGCCTAGTGGAGTTCGTTAGAGCTAACCAGTCCAGGATTCCAGAGATAGTCTCTACTCTCTTACCTACTGATGAGGATGTTAAAGCCAGGGACAAGTTACGGAAGTCTGCTACGGTGAGAAAGAGGTTCAGGGAGAGCATGAACTGGCTCCAGTGGTTGATGTTCCAAGATGAGCCTGGTGTTTCTCTGAAGAATCTGGCCAATTTGAATCTTGATCAGCGAGGTGTTTGTGGCTCCGTTTGGGGACACAATGATATAGCATATAGGTGTAGGACATGCGAGAATGACCCAACTTGTGCAATCTGCGTGCCTTGTTTTCAGAATGGGGATCACAGCTCCCACGATTATTCTACCATCTACACTGGCGGTGGTTGTTGTGATTGTGGGGATGAGACCGCATGGAAACGGGAGGGTTTCTGTTCAAAACATAAAGGTTCCGAACAGATTCAGCTCCTCTCAGGCGATCTAGCTAATTCAGTTGGACCCGTCCTTGATGCTCTTTTTGCTGCTTGGAATAACAAGCTCTTATCTGCAGAAACTATTAAAGATGATAGATCCAACGATGCTTCTGTACTACTCCGAAAGATGTCAAACGAGCTGACATTTGTTGTGGTTGAAATGCTTCAGGAATTTTGCAACTCCAGTGAGAGTTTGTTAAGTTTTGTTTCTAGAAGAATTGTCTCTTTAAGTGGTCTACTGGATATTCTCGTCAAGGCTGAGAGGTTTTTGGACCAAGATGTTATGGAGAAACAACATGACTTGTTCCTCAAATTGATAGGAGATCCAGTCTTTAAGTTGGAATTTGCGAAAGCATTTGTGAGTTACTATCCAGTTGTCATCAGTGAAGCGGTTAAGCAGGGTACTGATAATGCATTCAAGAAATATCCACTGCTGTCTACATTTTCTGTGCAAATCCTCACGGTGCCAACTCTAACACCATTTCTGGTGAAGGAAATGAATTTGCTAGCTATGCTTTTGGGATGCCTCAGTGAGATCTTTCTTTCTTGTTCTGGAGAGGATGGTGTTGTACAGGTACATATAGCTTCTTTTCTCATTTTTTGGTTATCCACAATTATTTTACGTTACTATAACGGTGATGAGTTTTATTTTCACCTTCATTATGCTCCCGCTAAATGTATTTGACGTTTTTCTTTTGTAGGCTACAAAGTGGGAACGGTTGTATAAGACAAGTGACCGTGTCATTGACGACTTGAAATTTGTTATGAGCCATGCTGTGGTTTCGAAGTATGCAACACATGAACATCGGGAGTTGTCAAGATCATGGTTGAGACTCTTGACCTTTGCTCAAGGAATGAATCCTCTAAAAAGAGAAACTGGAATCCATATTGAAGAAGAAAATGAGAACATAAATTTGTTCTTTGTTTTGGGTCATTCAGTAGCTGTTATTCACTCTGTGTTGGTTACTGGTACATATTCTGCTGCCATTGATGAAGAGATAGAAAATGAGAGAATCACCAAGGTAGGACTTGATAAGTGTGATGGAGAAAGGTATGCAAAAGTTGGGAGATTGTCTCATGAAGATTCGGTATGTACTGCGATGGTAAGCAGCAGCTCATTTGATAGCTCGATGGCCTCTGAAGTCCACAAAATTAACCCTTTCTGTGCTCTGCTTCCTTCTTCTGCCATATGGTTGGTACGCGAGTGTTTGAAAGTTCTGGAGACATGCTTAGGAGACGATGAAGGTATATCTAAATTTCTTTGCAAGTTGTTTTCTCCCAGCGGTAGAAACATCCCTGGCAGCAAGATGTCGTGGCCAAGCAGAAAATTGTTAAAGGTTGAAATTGGAAGAAGTGTATCTAGTGGTCTTGCCAGTTCCAGTGGAGATAATTGCTTATCACCTCTATGCGGCGATATACAAACAAATCTTAGCTTGGATAGTGTTGGTGGATTTAATGGGGAGGTTCAGACAGATGTTACGGCACACTCTAGGAGGGTTTCTTCCAACTCTTCTGATCCGGCGAAGAATGCATCAGAAGTACACATACTTGGTCTGTGTGATTGGCCGGACATTCACTATGATGTGAGCTCTCAGGCCATATCTATTCATCTACCGATACATCGGTTACTATCTTTGCTCATACAAAAAGCATTACGGATGTGTTATGGAGAATCTGCATTGCACCATGGAGTCAGTGTTAGTCATGAGATCCCTCACGCCAACTTTTTCAGCTATGTGTTAGGAGATTTTCATCCTCATGGATTTTCCGCTCTTGTTATGGAGCATGTTGTCCGGGTTAGGGTGTTCTGTGCCCAAGTTGTTGCTGGAATGTGGAAGAAGAATGGGGATTCTGCATTTGTATCTTGTGAGTGGTATCGCTCAGTTCGCTGGTATGTGAAAGAATATTACTGTTATCATGAAGTGATGTAGATGATCATTTACTCGCATTTTTCTCAATCTAGTTGTTTCCATCTACAGGTCAGAACAGGGACTTGAGCTTGATCTATTTCTTTTACAATGTTGTGGTGCGTTGGCTCCGGCAGATTCTTATGTTAATAAGCTTCTTTGTCGTTATGGGCTCTCGAGCTATCTTTCACTAAACCCCGATTTAACAAATGAGTATGTACCTATTTTCCTTTTACCTTCAGTCGATCCCATTGCATGCTTTAAAACTCCTGCTAGACTGTAACTGTCAAGTTTTCTCCTACAACTTTTACTTGTCTTCATTTAATAGATCAGTCTGTATTTAAGCATATTGTCTCTATTGTATTATTCTGTAAGTTTCCTTGTCCTCTTATTTATTTATTGCTAGATGGTCAGTCAGAATGACTCTCTTTGATCTATAGATTATACTATTATTGGTTTTTTCTTGCTTGATTTTGACATTCTTCGTATCATCAAATTCGTTTCAGGTATGAAGCAGTTTTGGTCCAAGAAATGCTTGCTCTTCTGATACAGATTCTGCAAGAAAGGCGATTTTGTGGTCTTTCTACTGCTGAAAGTTTGAGAAGAGAGATCATCTTCAACTTAGCCACTAAAGATTTTACTCATAGTCAACTGGTCAAATCTTTACCCCGTGATTTGTCCAAGTCGGATGAGCTCCAGGAGGTCTTAGACAACGTTTCAGTCTTTAGTAATCCATCCGGAATGAACCAGGTATTCACTCAAAACCAATATGCGGGTCTCACCTTTAAGTTGACACGCAGTGTAAAAACCACTTGACTCTAACTAGTTCTTTGGCAGGGAAAGTATTCATTACGGTCATCTTGTTGGAAGGAATTGGATCTCTACCACCCTCGTTGGCGTTCGAGAGAATTGCAATCTGCGGAAGAAAGGTTTTCACGCTATTGTGGAGTGTCTGCGTTGACCACTCAACTTCCTAGATGGAAGATGATCTATCCGCCTCTTAAGGGTCTTGCTAGAATAGGCACTTGCAAAGCCACATTTCAAATCATTTGCGCTACTTTGTATTACGCACTAGAGAGTGGTACATCTATTAAATCACGCGCTCCTGATGGCGTTCTCATTAGTGCACTGCATTTACTCTCGTTATCATTGGATATTTGCACTCAGCAAAGGGAATCATCTAATCCTCAGGTAGAAGATCCAATTCCGATTCTCGAATTAGCTGGTCAGGAAATAATTGGTAATCAAGGGACTGGAAAACAAAGTTTGTTGTCTCTTCTTGTTTCACTAATGAGGAATCGTAAAGACGATGGTATCCATCAATTTCCAGAGGCAGGGAATTGCAGTATTTCATCCTGGATCCGAAATCTGCTGAAGAAGTTCAGTGCAATTGATTCTGTTTGTATGAACCTCTTGCAAAGTCTTGCCCCGGATGCGGTCGGTCAGTCTGGGTTTGATAAAGTCGCATCAGGCTCTTCTTCTGATGAGAAACGCAAGGCTAAAGCTAGAGAGAGGCAGGCTGCTATTCTGGTAAGATTTTTTTTTTTTTTAATTTCAAATCTATGTTTATCAACAGGAGCATGCATGTCGTAGTCATGCATTCCTCTGTGGTTTCTTTTTGGACAGTGACAGTCTCAACTCAGTCGTTTGAGTGTTCGTTACTGTAATTGTTATCTACTGTAAGAACGGACAAATCCAGGATATGCTAGTTATGGTGTTATTCTAACTTGGATGCAGGCAAAAATGAAAGCTGAACAAACGAAATTTTTGTCTACCTTGAGTTCCAGCATAGATGGTGATGATCCAAAATCTGAAACTGGAAAATGTGATTCTGTGATGGAACATGATTCAGAAATTGCTGTTGGTGAAGTTTGCTCCCTTTGCCATGACCCAGATTCCAAAGACCCGGTTTCTTTCTTGATTTTTCTCCAGGTTGGTAGCATGGATGTTATTATTCGTGAGGAATTTTTGTTTTGTATGATTCTTAATTGTCGTTTTTTTTACCTGCAGAAATCTAAACTTGTGAGTTTTGTCGATAGAGGCCCTCCATCTTGGGATCAGTGTCCACAGTCCGAAAAGAAAATTCCCGTGGATGGATCTTCTGCTGATAGTTTTAGAACGATTCCTTCTTATGCGCTACAATTATCAGATGATGAGTCTAGTACAGATTCTGTTCTTGAAGCTTTAACAGCCCGGCTTAAAGCGAAGGAGAAGAGGTCTAGCGATAGGAGGGGAAAAGATGAATCTAACATTGAATCATTGGAGATGGCTATGTATCAAACTGTTCGCAGAAAAATTGAAATGATAAATCAAAGCCTTACACATGTAGATGCTGAAAGTAGTTCGGGGAGAAATTCTGTTTCTACTTGGCAAGTTAGATCACCTGATAGTGGACTAAGAGAAACCTCCAGACATCCGGATGTCAGTTTAGATGGGTTTCACCCTACCGACTGTGACGGGGTTCATCTCTCATCATGTGGACATGCTGTGCATCAAATCTGTCTTGAGCGATATTTAAAGTCCTTAAAGGAAAGGTGAATCATGTTTTAACTTCTTCTTAGTAGTCGTAGGTGGTGAACCCTTTTACATTCATAGTTGAATTGATTATTTTAATTTCTTTTATTTACAGCGGTGATATTAACATTGCCTCCTTTTCTTTTGTTTGGATGGTATAGGTCTGAAAGAAGAAATGTCTTTGAAGGTGCACATATCGTGGATCTCGTACAGGTATTATTTACGTGACCAGCTTAGTGATTATGGGGGGCTTTGTTCTTCTCCTTTTGAAGCTTCAACATTGTTTTTTGTTTTTTTCAGGGAGAATTTCTCTGTCCTGCATGCCGCCGACTAGCTAATTCTGTATTGCCTGCATGTCCTGGAGATTTATGTTCTGGCTCAAAGCTACAAGAAAGTTCGCTTTCTAATGTAGGTAGATCAGATGCACAGATGCCTTCTCTTTGGCTCTCTGAAGCCTTGTGTCTTCTGCAGTCTGCTGCATATGTGATTGAAGATAGTGATAGTGTTAAAAAAGTTACTCTTCAGGGACATGGGACAAGAAGGAAAGATCTTGAATCTGTCTCCAACAAGCTCTGGAATTTCTATTTTTCTAAGCGACAGGAAAAACCACCTCCGGGAACTTCTTGGGTACCACAATCAATCCTTATGTGGGATACCCTTAAGTACTCTCTTATTTCAATGGAAATTGTTACTCGTTCTGGGAAGAATTCGATGTGTCCTGTGTATTGTATTGACTCCTTGTATGAAGAGCTTAAAACATCCAATGGAACTGCTTTGTCACTCTTATTACGAGTGGTACAGAGCACCCGGACAAAGAGTGCTTTACATGTTCGTCAGAGATTTATGGGTATGAAGCATCTTGCTGAGTCTATATGCTCTGGAGTTTCAAGTAGTTCTTCGAGCAGCAGATTCGGAAGTGAAGGTACATTTTTCTTTACTTTCTTCTAAAAGAGAATCAATCATATGGCATTCATGATTTAGTTGGGATCACTTTTAGTCTATCTACGATTTACCAATTAATTATCAAATAATTAGTTGCTAACTGTAGGTGATATTTCCTGATAAAATCTGAGAAGAGTTGTAATCTTTTCAGGAACAGCAGGTTCATTGAAGCATATAAACCTACTCTGGAATCGAGCATCTGATCCAGTTCTTGGCCATGACCCATTTTCATCACTGATGTGGGCTCTCTTTTGTCTCCCATCTCCTTTTATCACATGCGAAGAATCTCTACTATCACTTGTGCATATTTTCTACAGTGTCTCTCTTGTTCAGGTATATGCCACCTTGTTCTTTATGTGTAGACTTAGTTTTACCTTTTAAGAATCACTTTTTTCCTAATCATGTTGTCTTTGGTGCAGACTGTAATTGCCTATTGTGCAGGCCGCCTGAGTGAGTTAGATGTCGAGGAAAATCTTCTCAAGGATATCTCCATTGCTTTGAGAGAATCAGGTGGTTGGGGATATTTCAGGTCTGACAATATGGATTTATCATGTGATATAAAAGAGACAATCCGTAAATATAGTCTTCCTTTCTTGAGGAGGTGTGCATTGTTGTGGAGGCTACTGAAAACTGGTCCTGGGAAGTTTCATGAAGAGGTAGATATGCTTGATGTTCCCTCTGACTCCACCAGCGACAGTATGGACTTCATGTATGGTCCCAAATCTGAGCTGAATCACGTGCATGAATTGGAGAAAATGTTCAAGATTCCGCCTATCGATACCATTCTTAATGATGAACTTCTCCGGTCTTCAACACAAAAATGGCTTTGTCACTTTCAGAAGGAATACAACATTAACAGAGTTAAAAGGCCCCTTTGCATAACCCCTGTAGTTCCTTTCCAGCTTATGAAATTACCCAATTTATACCAGGATCTACTGCAAAGGTTTGAAACAGCATCTCTCTCTCTCTGATTTTTTTGCACATTTTTTCCCCAACATTCCTAATCAAGAAGCATGTTTTATATATGCATATTATTAGATGTATCAAAAAAGCTTGCAGCAACTGCTCTAAAGTCATCGAAGAACCTGCATTATGTCTTCTTTGTGGAAGGTTGTGTTCTCCCATATGGAACCCTTGCTGCAGGTATTTGTTTCACTTTTACTAGTGTCTCCAAATATCATAGTTATTTGTTTTGGAAACCAAAGAAATAACATTAAGACATTCTTTTACAGAGAAAGTGCTTGTCAGACGCATGCAGTAACCTGTGGTGCTGGTATTGGTGTATATCTTCTGATACGGGTATTGCCGCCTCTCTCTTAATCTCTTTCTTGTGGCAAATATAGAAGTTTCTTTTATTTTCTATATGTGCTTTGTGTGTATATATGGTGTTTTGTATCATCATTGGGGTTCTTAATTGATTAATGCTCTTTCATTTTTCCTGACAGCGGACCACAATTTTGCTACAAAGATTTGCAAGACAATCACCTTGGCCGTCTCCGTACTTGGATACGTTTGGAGAAGAGGTAGACCTCGTCTTAGATTCAGATGTTTTGCGTGACAAGGAAGAAGGGTATGGATTTTCTGATTTTTTGTGTATTTTAATTTTGTTCCAGGATATCGAAATGCTGAGAGGAAAACCACTTTACCTGAATGAAGAACGTTATGCTGCATTAACTTACATGGTAAGTAGAGATGTTTTTAGTCTCAAGAAACGCTGAATCAATTGGGCAAGTTTTGTATGGATGTGTAATATATATATCATGTTCTGGTTCCTTGTTGTCAGGTTGGTTCTTATGGACTGGATCACATTTCGAAAGTTCTCAATCAAACCACAATCGGAGGAGCCTTCTTTACTTGAGAGACAAAAAGTTCTTTCTTTTCCATCCTTCCTTTCTCAGGGGTTGTTCTCTGTGTTATAAATTGCATATGCTGCTTTTCAGATTCGGATGATTTGAGAGTTTTTCTGATGATTTTTCTTTAAAACAAAAAATTCTCACTTTGTTTGGTTGATTATGGAGATGCCACCAGGTTTGTAAATCACAGTATTTTCTTTGCAGTTGAATAGCTTTATTTTTCTCAAAGGAGTTTTTAAAATAATGGGTACATAAAAATAATCAGAACTAGTTAGTTTCTACTGAGAATCATTTGGAAGTAAAAACAAAAATATTACTGCATTAAAAGAAAAGAAAAAGATGGAAAGGGCTTCTACACTCTCTCGTCTTCCTCAGATTGTTGTTTCCGGCTGATTGATTCTCTTTGGCAGATGTGAACTCAAGCTGTCTCGATTTGAACACAACTCTTCTTTTACCTCTTACACAATATGGCAGAGCACAGTGAAAGTAGTTCCATTTGACCCGAGTTCCTCTTCGCCGTCTCCACAATCATCAACGGTCTCTACCAAAACGACAACAACAAAGCTTCTCTCCACCAACTGGAGAAATCTGTGAACTGTCTTTACTGTTTTCATTTTGATCAGCTTCCTTGGCTACACTATTATTAATAACATCATCATCATCAGCTGTTTTCTTCTTCGCCAAGACAACCTTCCGCCTTTTCCTAAAGATAGAAGGTGTGTTTGGAAACGTTCTAGCAGCTCTTCTCAACAAAGGATTCAGGACTTCTTAGCTAAACCACTGTCCTTGTTGCACGGTGGAGTGATCAAGCAAGGTAACAGGACTAGTGGAGAGAGTAAAAGTCTATGGACAAGCATACGTTGCAGATCCGCTTCTGATGGAGAGAGTAAAAGTCTAGTGGAGACTTTATAGTACAAGATTACCATGCCCATTTTCTTCTTTCCTTTTGGACAAAAAGCTTTGGACTTGAGATTCTGGATCTCTCTCTGACATTCGTGTCTCACGTTTGGAAACTGAGGCTTAGAAGCTTGGAGAAAGAACAAACAAGCATATACTCATTCAACTATTCTTGCATTTGCTGTCTCAGGGAACCGATGAGCTACCTGGCCTGATGCCATTAGCCATCTCCACCATCCTGTCAATGTGCGACAAGACAGAAAGCAGAGCAGCGATTTCATATTATGAAGTTTACATGGACAGATGCTGGGATCTCCTACAAGTTAAAGCCAACGAGGTTGCTATTTTGGACGATAAGGATGGACAAGTTCATCTCAAGGGACTCTCTAGCATCCCAGTTCACTCCATGTCTGAGTTTCACCAGGCGTACTCATGTGGCGTTCAGCTGAGGAAAGTTGCACACACTGGTTAAAATGATGTCTCTAGTAGAAGCCAAGGTGTGCTTGTGATCTCAGTAATCTCGCAAGGGGGTGTCACTGGAAAAATCAATCTGATTGATCTGGCTGGTAAAATTTCTTCCCAACTATCTAATTACAGGAGCCTCCATACGTTATTTCTCATTAAGGTTAACAAAAGCTCCATGGCTTATGCAGGTAACGAAGACAATAGAAGGACATGCAATGAAGGGATACGTCTACAAGAGAGCGCCAAGATTAACCAGTCACTATTTGCACTGTCCAATGTGGTTTATGCACTGAATAACAACCTGCCAAGAGTGCCTTACAGGGAAAGCAAATTGACTAGAATATTGCAGGATTCACTTGGGGTGAACAAGTAGGGCTCTCATGGTAAGCATGTCTGGTAGGAAAGATAAAGAGTTATTGTTGTACCGTTTGCTTTGATCAGGAAATATACTATGTTGCTAATGTGATGAATATATATATATATTTGTTTGTTTTTGATCTTTCAGAATCCTGGAGAATACCAAGAATCTCTTCGCACTGTTAGCCTCGCTGCAAGGTCAAAACACATTTCAAACGTTGTGTCTCTGAATCCAAAGGTTGAGACCCCCAAGGTTAAAATATACATGGAAGCAAAACTGCAAGCTTGGCTGGAATCAAAAAAGGCAAGACGAAAAGCTCGCATAAGATGATGGCTATACGTTCTCCGCTGACGGGTCCAAATCAAAGTTCAACATCTCAAAGCTCGGTCAAGAAACTTGGAGTTCATAGATCAGCCGTTGCAAAACTTACTGGCAAAGAACAGAGGTACCCCTTTGAATGGTTCAGTTTATTATTTGTTCCATATGCCAGAACCTCTTTCCTCACAATTTATCCGTACGCAGGAACGCATTTGTGAGCGCCAGGAACTTATTTGGTGGAGAAACTCCTGATGGTTCACATCTATGGGTATGCTGATCCTCTTGTAAAAAGCATTGAGTGTTTACTTGTATATTATACTTCTGAATAGGAAGTATTTGAGTTCTTTGAATAATCCAGGAACCAATACAGAATCTGCACTTAGCTTCTCCAACCAAGGAAGATGAGAGACACACATTTTGCGAAGAGAGTCTGTTGGTCCCAGAGGCAAGCTTGAGAGGTTTTCTTATTTATCCTCTCTTTATTTTTGCATTTATTTTAGATAACCCATTGGAGGTCGAGAAGAATAATACTGAACTCAGTCCTCTTCGAGAAGCACTATCTCCGATAGACTCAAATTCAAAACCAAACTCAGCAGATGGGTTATCTCCGATGCTCAGACCAATGACCCCAAAAACACCTTTTCTTGCTGCAAATGCTGAGAGTATGCAGATGAGTGGCACTTGCCAGAAGTTCAATGCCTGGAGCACTAATTTAAAGGAAAGAATCAAAAAATTTCAAAAAGTAGTATGGCCTATTGTGTTGACAAGAACTACAAACCTGATCCTTTTTGCAACTCTCTTTTCTTTTCACAGACCTCTCTCATGAGTGAATATATTCACTTCTTGAATACAGCCAACAGGTAATAAATAATAGTGTCCAGTTTCATCTGCCTGCCTTCTTAGATTCTTGATAACGTTTAAAATCTCACAAGAACTAACTTTAACTATGTTTTAAACACACAGAGAAGAGCTAATGGAGTTAAAGGTAAAGAAGGCACATGAATCCACAAAATCACTGCTTCCGTAGTCAAATATTGGTTTAACTTCACATAGCTCAGTTTCATATCTTTTTACTCAGGGTATTGGAGAGAAAATGGCTGAGTACATTATCGAACTCAGAGAACTTAGCCCTCTACAGTCGGTATTACATTCATTCTTCTCCCCCAGACTAAAACTCTCTTTCATCTACTAACCAAATGTCTGAATATTTCAACAGCTTGCAGACTTAGAGAAGATCGGCTTCACCTCAAGACAGGACATAACTTATTCAAAAGAGCCACTGAAGGAATTCTCGAGAAGCCACTTGCTGCTTCCACAACAACACCTTAGTTTGTTGTCTTTGGCAAAACAAAAAAAAAAAAAAACATTGGTTTCTTCAAGAAAGTTGTGTATTGTATTCGGAGAAGTTTCATTGTTATTGTCTACTGGAGCTTTATAACCAGAGAGACATGGCTTTGATCTTGGTTGTGTATTGAGTAAGAAAGAAGCAAACTTTAAGCATAATATTTTTGGCTTATATAGTCACATAGATAAAACATTACAGAGATACCTTTATGACCAAACCATAAAACACAGAGACTGAAGGAGAAGACAAAGAAGAACAATACTCACGTCGCCGGCAGAACAACCGGAGAAATGAGCCATTATTTTATTACACTTAACATAACATTAGGTGTTATTGCAGACACTTAGGGTTTATGGTTCCTTCATTTGCAGGTGCAAGGGTTGCACTTGCAGTCAGATCCGCATTTGCAGGCATCGTTCTCGGCCACGAAAGTCTCGCCGGAAGCCTCGAACTGAGAGTTCATGGCTGGAGCAACGCCTAGGACAAGAGTCTCGGTGGTGGTGGTCTCGCCGGAGAAGCTCAAGTCTGGGTACATTTTGCAACTGCACAAAAGATAAAACGTCAAAATTAATAAAGTTTTTATCTCCAAAATTCAATATCAAACACACACCATTAGAGTCATGATTTAAGATGATGAGAGTTTACCCTCCGCATCCAACGCACTTGCAGCCAGATCCGCAACCACAGTTTCCTCCACAGCAAGACATTTTCTCTAGAGAATTTGAAAGAATCACGAAGATATTAATTTGTCCCTTGAATAAGCTTTTATAATCGAATGAAATTATATTACAGAGGAGTCTCCTTATTTTATAGGCTGAATGAGCAAGTATCTACCATCCACTTGTCGAGATCTTAGATCACTATAATTAGGGAAAAATCTATGAACATTTAAATAAAAATAGGATAAATCTTTTGAAATTAATTAAAATAAATTTTTTTCTCACCATTAAAAATTTTAAATATAGGGTTTTGCTCTTTTGTTATAGAGTTTTTGCTTTTGTATCTTGAATTTCTTTTAAGTTTTTGGATTTGTAATTTAGAGTTGTGTCTTTAACTTTTAGTTTACACTGTTTTATAATAACCATTTTTTTTTGTAAATGACAAAGTACTTGAAAGCTAGTAAACTAAATAAAATTGTTTTCATTTGACAATGAACACCTAAACTGATTCGCAATCTTTTCTATTTCGTTATTTTCCCTTTAGAATTCATTATTTCTTCTGTTTTGATTGACATATCCATATTTGACATTACTTATGTGGTTATAGTATATGGTTTTGTCTTTGTTTAGGTGATGTTTGAAAAGATATTGGAGATTTTTGGTTTCGGTTTAGATAAGTATCACTTTGGCTGATCAGATAGTGTTCCAAAGTCTGGCTTCAAAGACTTCTTGTTCATGTTGAATGAAAAGTACACCCGAAAGGATGAACCAACTTGATGTGGGTCCATTATCGATCTTGTCCATTCTATGTGCGTATTCGAATCGAATCTCTCCTTTTGAACACTATCTCTAAAAAGATCTATAAAAAAGTAATGGAAAAGTTAGGAGAACCATCCATATCGAATATTGCAGTGTCGATAAGTCTAATCCCACCAAAAAGTTAAAAGAGTCAGGAGTGTTTGTATGAAAAGAAAGATTATGTACGTGAAGAAAACAAAAACACGATTATTTTAGTAGTAGGAGTCTGCGTTGGGCAAGTGTTTTTGACGTGAAAGATCATTAATCTAGTTTGGTGCTTGGTCCAAAAAAAACTTTAACCTATAAATGAAACTAGAGCTGCAATTCTGAGTGGGTGCAAAAACTAGGTACGAAAGAAATTGAAATACCAAGACATGGAATAGAAGACAGTTCGAGGGAGAGAGAAGTCGTGGTTCTTATCACTAGTTATTGTCTTTCATTGTAGTGTGGTTTCTAGTCTCAACTTTTGTTGTTTCATTGGTTGAGATTCAATCATCCATGAAAACTTTATCAAACTATAAGACCCATGTCTTATCTTGTAACGTTTAATGTTTTTAATATGAAAGTCCTTTTTCGAAAAAAAAAAAAAAACCTCTGTTATTTTCCTCAAGCGAGGAAAGAGATCAGGAAAGTAAAATGCAAGTTGTTGATTTCTTTATTGAAACAACAATTCAAAAACAGGTTAACAAAAAAGAATCTCGCCCACCGTGGGGCTCGAACCCACGACCACAAGGTTAAGAGCCTTGCGCTCTACCAACTGAGCTAGACGGGCTTTGGTTAAAGACTGTAAGTTCATGATTAAGATCCTTAACATTGTGTTCTAGAAGTTTAAAGCACTTTCAAATCTATTTTACACACAAACTCAATCACAACAAAAAAAAAAAAAAAAAACTCATACAAACAAACAAAAAGTGCTCTCTTTTATGTACCTTAAGCTCCAAGCACAACAACCCAGAAATGATTGGAGTTCTCAACTGGCACCCTCCTATACAAGCAATTCTTCCAGAAGCTCCTCGAAGATCAAATCCTCAACTTCAATCCCAACACATTCACTCTCAAACTGCAAATCCATCCATCCATCCTCTCTCGACAAATCCCTAGTCATAATCTTATCAAAAGATTCCTCGTCGAGTGTCTTGTGACGCAAGTAACAGTTGATTCTAACCCAAACCTCCTTCAAAACACTATACCCCAGTGGCATTGGATGGATTCTACACAGTGGTGATAAAGGTTTGGGACAATAATGGTAAGACCTATCGTAGATTTCGATCAGTACCTCGTTGATTAGATCGAAGAGAAGCAGATGGTTGCAGTTACCGCCTTCTTCTTCGTTTCTTGAACATTCTGGATCTTGGATCATGCATCCTGTTGTTGTTTCTGTCAATTCTTGGTAGACTAATGGATCTAATGGCTGGTATTCTGATTGCCATACTGAGAGCGATTCAGGTGCGTTGAAACCAGAAATCTCGAGAATGTCTCTTACGTAGTTGAACTTCACTTTATCTTGTGCTTCTACCTGGAGGACTTCGTCTATCTCTGCTGCTGCTGCTGCTGCTGCTATGCTTTCTAATTGTTTGCTTCTTGAAACACTCTCTGTATCTGGATCGTGTTGTATCTCCGAATCTGCTAAAAAACGAGTGACAAGAGGAAGGCAAAGTGATCACAAATCTCGATATGGAGAAAGTGACTTAATGTTGAATATTATTACCTTGTGGCATTCGAGATTCAGAAGCCATCTCATCAATGGTAGGAATGTCTTGTTCTGTCTCGGTCATCGAAGTAGTATGTTCTGCTTCAGAAGAAGGATCCTCTTCAGTCTCAGGCATTTCATGTTCTGAATACTCAGAATGATCTTCTGAGATCTCTGAAATGTCTTCCAAACCATCTTGTTCCTGTTTGAGTGATCTACTAAAAGTTGTAAGTTGGCCAGGAAGGTCCTCAATCTTCAAAGCATAAGGAGATTTCATTTCAGGTGATGACAGAATCCTTCCCAATATTTTAGGAACTCTCTTCTTAGAAGGCAACGCCAATTCCTCACGCTCCACCTTGCACTTCTCTGAACCATTGCTGTTCTTCGCTTCTCTTTGAAAGCTATTTTCATACAGCTGAAGATATCTATCGACCGATCCACACAGAGAGGATGTTCTTCTAATTTGCCTCGGTTTTGCCCCTTCTGCTTTGCTGCTCTTGGTAGCAGAGCAGTGAGAGAAGATGTCTTGTCTCAAATCTTTCGAAAATCCGTACTTTCGAGGTACTTTGTCTAAGACAGCATCCATAGTGATACGGTGTTTCTCGTTCTTGTTCTCGTGTATCACGTGCTTTATCTTCTGTCTTAGATCCTTGAAACGTTTGATCACCACTTGGTGGTTCTTTCCTCGCTTCCTCGTGTAACCAGAACCAGATGAATCTTCATCAGCCATTGCTTCATTAAACGTCTGAACTCCATCTGCTCTGTGTTGTGCAGCAATGGAAGGAGATGTTGCTTTTTTCTCGAAATCTCCGACAGAGTCAAAACCATTGTTATGATCTTCTCTGTTGCTACCATGAGTAGGGAACGATCCGGCTTTAGTCATTGTTTTGGAGCTAAAAGATTGTTGGCTCTGGAAATGCCTGGCTAGCGGAGAACCTGGATCCTGCAAAACTTTTAACAAGAAGTTTCTATTCATGTGTATCAAATTGAGAGCATCAAGACATGACTTTGCACGTCTAGGCGATGCATCATCATCATCCTCATTCTCCGAGAAATGTCTCAACGTTGGATCAAGCCAAGCTTCCTCCTCTTCTACCTTCTTCTTGGAATCACTTTCATCGAAATTTGATTTATTTTCGTCAGTATCATCAAGTGGAGTGTTCTTAACCCTGAACTCTTCGCTGTCACTGTTGCTTGATTCCTCAGACATGAGATAAAGAGGGTTCAAAGAACCAATAGCGGGTGAAATGCCAATGGTCTTGTCAAAGACTCGGTTACGCTCATCACCGTTTGAAGAATTCTTATCAGAGGATTCCAACTCACTCAATGAATCCTTCTCTTTTGGGTTAGTTTGGACAGGATAAGTAGAGCTTCTTCTGTGGTGGTGACGACCTTTCTTCTTAGACTTGTCCTCTGTTACAAGTGCTTTAATCAAAGCTTTCACAGACCTTTTGATCTCTGAGTGTGTTTTTCTCCGCTTCTCTTCTGAATTGAGATTCTTGGACTTTTCCTCTGGCTTCTTTGGTTTCTCCCCTGAGTTGGACTCTTTGGACTTAACTGCAGAAGTAGGCTTCTTTGATCTATGCATTGAGGAGTCCTGAAGCAATGAAGCCAATGGGTGTGAGAGAGTTGATAAGAATACGCATTTATGATTTAACTGACTTTTATCTAGTGCATATCAAAAGATCGTATCTACTTACTACATTAGTTTCATCTTCCACTTTGCTCTTAGATAAAGAAATACCATCTGGAAACACACAAAAAACATGGAAAATTTTACAAGTATAAACAATTGTAGAAGACACTATTAGGCTCAATGCTCATGATGTTAATAGAAGCTAGTAAAAAAGGCATGATTAAGAACTGAGCAAAGACAACTCCAAGGCACGAGAGAAACGAAGAAAAGGAGACTAATGTAGAAGTTTTTATCTTACCAGCAGAAGCACTACGTCTACAAGCAGCAGCAAGGTGGGGTCGTTTGTGAGGAAGACGTTTCTTGATGTAACGCCAATGGTTGTGCTTAAGAATGTCAAAGAGTCCCCACATGAATCCAGGATGGTTTTGGATTGGAGAGCATGTCACTTTCTCACGCAACTTCCTCCCCATTCTGTTTGTTGCAGCTCCTCTGATCTTTAACAACTCACTCACTCCACCTACAACTTTATTAACAATTCTGCCAAAAGTATATATGAATGAGCCTTATCTTTTGTTAGTCTGTTGTATCCAAAGTCTCTACCATACATCATCAGTCAAAATATTATGGAGTCACATATGCCTAAATTTCGAAATTAGAAGACAATGTTATTCTCTATTCATTCCCTAGTGAAACGTATAAGACACTAAATTATCAAAAAATCGTGATTTTAAACATCTTTGTGATCGTCAAATTACAAACGCACAGAAACAGAGGGCAAATGGAGCTAATCTCTTTTAAATACGATCAGATTATAGCCATTCATTCATGTACACACACTAATTAATATTCGAGAACAAAATACAAACAAATCAATAGTATCTGATTTTCCAAGGCGTTCACAAAACTAGATATAATATAATCACATCGACGCAGAAACCCGAGGAAATTTCATTACCTGTTGGAGATGGATTTCTAAAGGATTTGCGTTGAGCATCTTCTCGGTCGTCGTCGTATCCATGGCGGGATCATACAGAAAACGAAAACGAAAACGAAAGAGAGAGAGAGAGAGAGAGAGAGAGAGAGAGAGCGGAAGCGTGCGTAACATGAACTTGATGCAACAATATTTGCCGTCTCGCGAATTTTTGGATTTATTTTATGTTTTTTTTTAATATTAAAGGACAAATCAAAATATCCAAAACCACCTTCTCCATTGGATTACTATGTGGCCCATTATTATTTGTAGCCCATTTTAAGGCCTTTTACACTAGCAACTGGTTTTACGAAGAAGCATTTGGTGGCTCTGGGTATTTCTAAATTCTAATTTCAGAAGCTGAAAGGACAAGTCGAATCTCACAACTATTCAGATCTCTTTCTTTACAGATTTGACTCCAAAGACGCTGCCCAAAAAAAAAACAGATTTGACTCCAAAGCCTATTTTTCACTTTCCCAAAATAGCATTTTGCATGATGTCCACCCTTCTTTTCTGCAAACAAACCTTCATAAAAAAAAAAACGAAACAAATACTATTGTTCGTCATCTAATATATTAAAAGTGACACAAATCGATAAAATAATAAAATGATAATTTTTTTAGAAAATTCTATATAAATATATGATCTCATTAAAATCATAAATTAATAATATATATATACATTTCATATAAGTACAAACTAAACATTATATTGTTACTTATATGTTCACAATGAAAATACCTCTATTTTTCTTAATATTTTAATATATTTTGATAATATTTAGTAAAATTATATCAAAAAATCACATATAAGTTATATGAAACATAAAAATATAAACCAAATAATATAATAAAACAATATAAAATTCAAATTTCTGAAATTTTTTAGATGTATGTATGATAATATCAAATATATATATATATATATATATATTTATTTTATAAAGAAATATTCAAAAATAAAAAAAAATACAAAAAAGAAACTTTTGTGAATTAATATCTCCATAAATTAGTAAAATTTCAAAATCTCAACATTGTTAATTTATAGAAGTTTTACTGTACTATTATTTGTCATTTATATAAATATATTCCCTTGTATGATAATAGAGTTTTTTTTTTCTAAATACATATAGAGTTCTTTTTACCATTTCCACAGTAACGTAATGATTTTAAATGGGCTTTTCAAATAATTTAGTTAATTGGTATCTACGAGACTTCAACACTTAATTAAGTCATTTGACTTTTTGCCAATGTATACTTTAATGCCTCTCCTTTATCTTCTTCAAAAGTCAACTCCTTCCTACAGAAAAAAAAAACAACCTATTTTAAAAAAATTTGAACAGAAATATCTTTTATATTAGGTTAAGTTAAGCCAAATTGTGTAGAGCATCACTAATTCAGAATGTTGACAGGGGGCAAAAGTTATACACCCCCATTACCATATATCAAAATAATTAATCATCAACAGTATTAAAATAGTAGAGAAAGCAGAATGTCAAAAAAAGTATTTTGTAGTATATAATAATGTTACTAATTCCACTAACATTAGAATAAACCCAATTCATAAAAGAATAAACTTTCAAATGTCAACTCTCTCTCTCTCTCTCTCTCTCTTACATATGTGACTCTGTCTCTTCTTCTTCATTTGGTTCTTTCCACCATAAAATAACCAAACTCATTCGTTCACACGATCGATCTCCTTCTTATGAACCATCGCTTCATATTCGTGTATCGTTTTCTGACTTGTTGAAAAAAAATGGGGAACGGAGTCACCACTCTGAGCCCCTGTTGCACCGGAACCGTCGCCGGAGAAATCTCCCGACGATACGACGTATCTCTCGTCCACGACGGACTTGGCCACTCCTTCTGCTACATACGCCCGGACGTCGCCGGAGTAGTAGTGCTACCTTCTTCCACGCCGGAGATTCCTCTCCGATCAGAACCGTTCCAAGAGACGACCACTTTCCGATCGATCTCCGGCGCATCGGTCAGCGCGAATCCGTCGACGGCTCTCTCGGGCTCCGCGTCGTCGGATTCCGATTGCATGTACAGCTCCGCCTCCGCGTTCGAGAGCTCCGGTAACTTCGCGTCGCTCCCTCTCCAGCCTGTGCCGCGCGGCGCCACGTGTCAGTCAGGTCCGATCGTTAACGAGTCGGGTCACGAGTCGGCTCCGTTCGAGAGACGGTTCTTGTCGGGTCCGATCGAAAGCGGGTTGTATTCGGGTCCTATAGAGTTTATGAAGACGAAGAAGAGTAAGAAGAGGGCGGAGAAAGAGAAACCGATGAAGAAGAAGGTGAGAAGAAAGTCATCACCGGAAAAATCCAAACCGAAGAAAAAGAAGAGTTTTCTCACATTCAAAGGCTTGTTCGCTAATCTAATCTCCTCCAACACTAAACCTTGCTCGAAGAAGAGTGTGTTCGAGCCCATCAACGGTTCTGAGTCACCAGGCTCCGATCATCATCAACAACCTGAGATTGTCAACGAGAATCCTAAACCTGATCACAAGCGAGAAGCTAAGGAAGAGGAAGAGGAAGAGGAAGAAGAAGAACAGAGCATGGGCTCTGTTTTGGATGTTCAATGGGCTCAGGGGAAAGCAGGGGAGGATCGTGTACACGTGGTCGTCTCCGAGGAAAACGGTTGGGTTTTTGTCGGAATCTACGACGGATTCAGCGGTCCAGACGCGCCGGATTATCTACTCCACAATCTATACACCGCCGTGCAGAAGGAGCTCGACGGGTTACTCTGTAACGACGAAAAGCTCAAACCTTTTGGAGAAAACCGCGACACCGAGATCGGGAAACGCTCCGGTGAGGAAGATTCCGATTCAGGGAAAGAGAATTTTCCTGTGAAGACAAACATCGACGCGGTTGCTTCCGGCGCAAGAAATCTAGAGAAGAGTGTGAAATGGAGATGTGAGTGGGAGAATAAGTCAGACAACGATACCAAATCTGATGACGATCAGAAAGGATCAAACTTGACGACAACGAACCATGGAGATGTCCTCAAAGCTCTTGTACAGGCTTTGAGGAAAACAGAGGAGGCGTATCTAGAGCTAGCTGATACAATGGTTGAAGAGAATCCAGAACTAGCATTGATGGGATCATGCGTTCTCGTGACGTTGATGAAAGGTGAAGATGTTTATGTCATGA
Source organism: Brassica carinata (assembly GCA_016771965.1). Lineage (NCBI taxonomy): Eukaryota > Viridiplantae > Streptophyta > Magnoliopsida > Brassicales > Brassicaceae > Brassica > Brassica carinata. The sequence goes on from CM028700.1 coordinate 8,781,597, forward strand.
ATGTTGGAGATAGTCGAGCGGTTTTAGCGAGGAAGCCTAATGTTGCGGTTGGGAGCAGGAGGCAAAAGGAGCTGGAGAGAATCAAGGAAGTTAGAGAAATGTTTATGAATGGAGAAATGATGCGTAATAGTTTGGTTCCTCTACAGCTTAACAAGGAACATAGCACACGTGTTGAAGAGGTAAAACACATAGGAAATCAAGTCTTTGGTTTGTTGTTGTTGAGTATATTTTGTTTGAGAAAGAAACTGATGGGTTTTGTTTGTCTTAATGAGAACAGGAAGTGAGAAGAATCAAGAAGGAACATCCTGAAGATGATGGTGCAATAGAAAACGATAGAGTTAAAGGTTATCTTAAGGTTACTCGTGCATTTGGAGCTGGATTTCTCAAACAGGTAATTATTATTAACATGTCATATGGTTCTAAAACAATTTGATATATACAACTTCCTTTAGCATTATCAGTTTCGTAAAATGAACCAACACTCTTATTGTATCTAATATTGTGTGTTCTCTTGATATTTTTGTTTTGTGATCAGCCTAAATGGAACGATGCACTTCTAGAGATGTTCAGGATCGACTACATCGGGACATCACCATACATTACATGCTCTCCATCTCTATGTCATCACAAGCTAACGTCACGTGACAAGTTCTTGATCCTCTCCTCGGATGGGTTGTATGAATATTTTTCTAACCAAGAAGCCATTTTCGAGGTTGAATCTTTCATCTCTACTTTTCCTGAAGGCGATCCAGCTCAACACTTGATCCAGGAGGTCCTCCTACGTGCTGCCAACAAATATGGTAAGAAAAATAAATATTTTAATAAATAAGTCAAACTAAAAATAAATTTGAATATCTCCAACATTGAAGTCTGCTGGTGTTTTGTTATATTTTAGGTATGGATTTTCATGAACTGTTGGAAATACCACAAGGAGATCGTCGGAGGTATCACGATGATATCTCTGTGATTGTTATCTCACTTGAAGGAAGAATATGGAGATCGTCGATGTGAATATTGTTATTGTTTTTTTTCCCCATAAATTTGAATGTTTTGAAGAACTAATTACAATAACTCGGTTTGTTTTTATTCTTTCCGATTTGATTTTTTTCTCTATATTTTCTTAATATGATGTATTTACTTTTACCTGAATAGTTTAGTGGGAAAAAACGAACCAAAGTGGTCATATTATGGGTTGCTCCTTGTAAATCAAATTTTTTTCTCTTCAGTTGATATCATAGAGAAAACCGCAACTATTCTATCTTATCCCATATTCTAAAGCTTCTAACTATTTACAATTTAATATCAACACCAACACAACAGATGACTGAATACGTACGTTGTTGACATAATTAAGTTTCTAGAATGTTAGAATCTAGAAGATCCCAATGTCAAGACTATATTTAACATATCTACGTGTGTATAATATATGCTTCGTTTTGAAAAATTTCCATGCGTTTATGTTCTTTTTAGAAAATATTTCCCCCATATTTCACGTATATAATAAATTACTTAAGAGCTTTAAAATTCAAACTATTCAAAACCTAAAAGCCTGTAAGTCACAGTGATCTGAAAATGTGGAAAGACGCGTTTGGGACGCTTTGTCAATGGTTAGATGAAAACCTCATTTGACATATGATCTGTCAACTTATAGTCTTATACATCATCATACTCACACAGTTTCGAAATGAAATGTCTTTTTTCCTAAGACTTCCAATATATATCTTTTACTTTCACAACGACTTTTGCCTTTTTGTTCTTGTTTAGGTAAATATACAAAATGTTACTTCTTGAATCAGAAAATATATTTCATCATACTCGGTCATAAAAATAGTATATGATATCAGCTTCACATTGTCTTCTCAGTCACGATATGCATCAACAAATTTCGAATTTTTGTGATTATCACAAGTCAAAAGGTTATCTCTTTTATTTTTGTTGTTGTCAAAATTATTTATCAGAATCAATCATACTATTAAGATAGCAATGTTGCACATATATGCTATAATGTATGATCTGCATGTTTTAGATTTATTTGTTCTAACAATAAGAAAATGTTCACAACTGTAATCTAGTAAAACTTTAATTTTATAGTATGAATCAAATCATATTTATTAAGAGAGCAATGTTACAAATATCATGAGATTTAAGCTAAAATAGATGAACTGTTGGCCATTTTTCTTAGTTAGGTAAAACTACTAAAATTTTAGGACTGTGTCAAAAGAAAAACACACGTTTGCTCCTAACATTTGGCTGTATCTATTTCTGACAAAATAGTGTAAAGCTCTCTGCTCCCAAGACTTTGGAAGTTATCTTCCACATTGACTCACCGAACATTCTCTCTCACACACATAAACCATCCACTTTGCATTTCCTTATTAGGTGGACCATTACATTTAACATTTTTCATTTTCTTTCACAATTTTCACATACGTAGGACCACGCTCAAGACGATTTCCAATACTAAAATTAGTTAAATCAATTCTTTTAATATACACCTAAGTAGGATAATACAAAATCTCATCTATTATTACAAGCTCCTTTTACTCTTGTAAATGATCTAAATTTTATTTTTGTGCAAAGCCTAAATTCAATATGAGAAAGAAACACAACATTTTCAGTAACGGCAAGAGCGGTTAAACTAAACCGTGTAGTTCAATCAGCATTTCAAGTAGTTCGAACCGAATCTGCAGACCATCGTAATTGATTCCAGTAACAGAAACCTCAAAACTGATGTTTTTATATCGACAGAAAATGTTATGAACTCGCCAGTTTCCGAGGAACCTAATAGTACTAATTACAGCAAAAGAGCACAAAACCTTTTTGTCCCTACCAAATAAACCTCTGGACACCATCCTCATGGCTCCACTTGAATGGTCTAAACAAGAACATTGCCATTGTAAACACATTGACACAGACAAATATAGTTCCAGTGAGAAGCCAGGTAGTGGTGCAACCGTTGCTTCTGACACATGAGTGAAGCATGAAGATATAAAACGGAATGGTGTAATATCTAAACTCGATCAATGGCGTAGGAACAAGAACAGCACATGTAGCTAAGAAATAGACCAACACCCAGATCTTCCTTCGAGTTTTTGCTGTCGGGATTGATAATGAACCAACTCAGATTCACAATGCAAAAAAAGGGGAAAATAATAAAAAAAAGCGTCTCATATAAAATGGGTTGAAAAATACCTAATAAAGTTAGGATTGAGAACCAGGAATAGACGTAAACAGGGACTAACATGTACTTCACCAAGCAATGAGCGTTAATAATTTTCCTCCATAGATAGAAAGGATAGTGGCGGTTATCAGCCAGAAGGTAAGGATGAGCCAAGCTGCAAATAGTTTTCAGAAAGAAAAAAGAAAGACAAAGAATGAGAGTTTGTAGTACAAGAGCTTAAGGTGTTTTGAGAGGTGTCAAGAACTGAACCTGAAAAAGTGTACAGAGGCAAAACCGGCTATTAGAGCCACAAGAGTTAGAAGAAGGCTTAAGGGCCAATTTTGACGGAGCTCTTGAGTAGATTTCTCAGTTGATCTACTGAGAAGTGTAAGGAGCAGTGAAAAGTGCAGAGACGAGGCTAAAATACATTATCTGCGCAAAATGTGGTGAAACCACATGAGCCTCTTTTGCACCTGCGATTTTGAATTTTTGATGGATTAGTAAAAAAGAAGACAGCAGAAACATAACTTTCCATTTACAGAAAACGCATATAGATGAATCATACCGAGGACTATACCGCCGTTCCAGAGTATAAAAATACCAAAGGCTACCACAACCACGATAAAAGGGCTAAATTTGACCAAAATCTTCCACTTCATATTCCAAGATGTTGAGATTACAGCATAAACATCATAGACTAAGCCTGTATTTGTTTTCATTAAACGATATGTACAAAAAAAAACACTTGAGCTAACTGTATGAGAAAACAATATATATGTCAAACTATTAGCCATATACCTGAAGTATCCTCTGTTGAAGAAGCAGATTTGCCACGGTCAAAACGGTCTCTAGCATCCAAGCTGCTATCATGTTTTCTTCTTCTGAGATTCGATCTCAGAGTTGCTTCTTTCCTATCAGTGGACTGATGCAAATCTTGGTTTACTTTCTGCTTATCTTTTTGCCTACTCGGCGAGTCAAGAGTGAAGTCTAAAACACCTGAACAAGCAACGAAAAGCATCCACACTACATTTGTTTGTCTGATCAAAATCGCTAACGTACCAAACTGCAAGGACAAGAACATTAATAAATTTGCAAACGAACTTGTAACTCTAACAACAAAAGAAAAAAAAAGATGCAATATGACTAACCAAAGCACTGAGGAAATATCGTTTTCTCAAACAAGCGAGGTACATGGCAAGAAAAGCGGTGAGAGACGCAACATCTGTATAGTAGAGGAAAGTGAAGAACCAGTGAAGAGGGTAAAGAGACACGACCAAAGCCATTAGAGTTGCTTTTCTATCACTGAGACTCGGCCCCAAGAATCTGATAATCTCATACACTAGAACTCCACACAATACTGCAAAAACAGCATTAGTAGACCTAAGGATAGACGTAGTACAAGCTTCCGAAAAGGACTGAGAAGTAATTCTCATCAACAACAACATTCCTGGAAACAGAGAAGCAACATGTGCAAGTGATAGATAGTACCTGCAACAACAACAAACAAACAAAAACAACTTTTGAACTCCACAAATATATATAGCAACATTTTCAGCTACTAGTTACAAAAGACTAAAACTTTCAATCAATCTCAAACTTTCAACGCAGATTGGCATGTGGAAAATCAAGAGGTAAGGAGCTAATTAAGAAAGGATGAGCATTACAATCCAGGAGGGTAGTGATCATCGGATCCCAGCTCCTGAAATTGCCACTGCAGTATTGCTGAGCCTGAGGCACGTGGAATATCTCATCCATGTAGGGATCGGGAACAATGTGGTTGACGATCATCGACATGGGAATCACCCACAAGCTCGTGATAGCTGCAACCGCTAGTTTCCCATTGTTTTTCTTCCAGGAAAATCGAAATCGAACTTTCCCGGAGAATTGAGTGTGAGCTGCGGTGCGATTCCGTTTGGCCAGAGAGAAGAGTCAAATCGAGAATCAACATTTTTAAATTTTACTTGGGCCTTTCTGGTTTTATGATCAAAAGCCCAAACTAGTTGTAAAGAAAAAAGCCCAAATCAGTTGTAAGCTAGTAATAATGTAGAATGTTGATAATTTATCTGTATTAGTACTATCCCCATTCCATTTTAGGTTTTCTTGTCAGAAGCTCCATAAGTTTAAAAATTTTATATTTATTATAATTAATTTTTATTTTAAGAAGGGTTCATTTGAATAAGTTTTTCTAGCTAAGTTCAACAAAAAGTTCCTAAAAATATATTCATTTAGTATCAAACTGTTATCAAGAAGGGAGATCCGTGGATATGGTCTTCAACTATCTATAGATTGAGCTATTATACCATGTTCTAATTCTGTTTTTGGTTTACAAATTTAACAGTATTGATTTGAGACTCCTTGTAGCTAGCTAGCAAATCCATATGATAAATATTCATCTTGACTAAACAATCAAACAAATTATAAAATATGTGTATCAATCGTAAAATGCGAAATTACATAATTCATGTAAACAATGAAAGTTCCATTATACTATATGCAGCAGTATTAAGTAACATTAAAAGTGGATGGCCGTGATTGATAATTATTAGAGGACAAGGCTAAGCATGTCTTACACATATAGACAACAAAGCTGTCCTTGAGAATATACACTGCAAAGCGATTTTTATCAACAGATGAGGGAATCACTTACTGGAGCTTTTAAGATTGAAAGCATTTAATAAGAGTCTCTGGACCCATATCCCAATCGTTATCAAATTTAATACTACTACTATATGTGACTTTTATTTATAGTATTTTTGAGGAACACTATACAAATAAGCTATTAGCCGTTTTGTTTTGTTTACAAATGGATAACTAATTTGACATAAAGTTAGCAATAAAAACATAATCATTGATTCAAAAAAGATTATACAATGGTTCATATGGTATACAAGTTTCAAGAGATTTGATTACTTTGATGTCAAACACACAGTTTGTTTGTATGCCTAAAAAAGTTAAACTACCCCCCCATTTGGCTATTAAAAACAAGGGAAATGGAAATAAAACAAGGAAAATGAAGACTACTTGTTAGCTTCTTATTGATGATGATCGTTAGATAGAGTTGGTACAACCAAGAAAAAGAAATGGTCCCGAAGTTTGCATGTGGATTTGATTCAAATATGTCTAAGCAAAACATCGGTGATATCATAAAGTATCTCATTTTTATATCTCTTCAAATGTAAGAACACCCCATCTTTGCTATATAGAAAAAAAAAACAAAATTTGTAATGTTACTTGAAGAACCTTCGTTAAAACTCGAGTTGGCTATTAATTTATTTATTTTTATTTTTTTGTTAGGGTTTAATTTATTTCCAATCAGTATCACCTTTATAGGAACCAATATTATAGAACTTGTTAATGATATAAAACTTTTAGAAAACCTAAGAATGAATATAATGCATATATTTTGGTAAAACTTTAATTTTATAGTATGAATCAAATCATATTTATTAAGAGAGCAATGTTACAAATATCATGAGATTTAAGCTAAAATAGATGAACTGTTGGCCATTTTTCTTAGTTAGGTAAAACTACTAAAATTTTAGGACTGTGTCAAAAGAAAAACACACGTTTGCTCCTAACATTTGGCTGTATCTATTTCTGACAAAATAGTGTAAAGCTCTCTGCTCCCAAGACTTTGGAAGTTATCTTCCACATTGACTCACCGAACATTCTCTCTCACACACATAAACCATCCACTTTGCATTTCCTTATTAGGTGGACCATTACATTTAACATTTTTCATTTTCTTTCACAATTTTCACATACGTAGGACCACGCTCAAGACGATTTCCAATACTAAAATTAGTTAAATCAATTCTTTTAATATACACCTAAGTAGGATAATACAAAATCTCATCTATTATTACAAGCTCCTTTTACTCTTGTAAATGATCTAAATTTTATTTTTTGTGCAAAGCCTAAATTCAATATGAGAAAGAAACACAACATTTTCAGTAACGGCAAGAGCGGTTAAACTAAACCGGTGTAGTTCAATCAGCATTTCAAGTAGTTCGAACCCGAATCTCGCAGACCATCGTAATTGATTCCAGTAACAGAAACCTCAAAAACTGATGTTTTTATATCGACAGAAAATGTTATGAACTCGCCAGTTTCCGAGGAACCTAATAGTACTAATTACAGCAAAAGAGCACAAAACCTTTTTGTCCCTACCAAATAAACCTCTGGACACCATCCTCATGGCTCCACTTGAATGGTCTAAACAAGAACATTGCCATTGTAAACACATTGACACAGACAAATATAGTTCCAGTGAGAAGCCAGGTAGTGGTGCAACCGTTGCTTCTGACACATGAGTGAAGCATGAAGATATAAAACGGAATGGTGTAATATCTAAACTCGATCAATGGCGTAGGAACAAGAACAGCACATGTAGCTAAGAAATAGACCAACACCCAGATCTTCCTTCGAGTTTTTGCTGTCGGGATTGATAATGAACCAACTCAGATTCACAATGCAAAAAAAGGGGAAAATAATAAAAAAAAGCGTCTCATATAAAATGGGTTGAAAAATACCTAATAAAGTTAGGATTGAGAACCAGGAATAGACGTAAACAGGGACTAACATGTACTTCACCAAGCAATGAGCGTTAATAATTTTCCTCCATAGATAGAAAGGATAGTGGCGGTTATCAGCCAGAAGGTAAGGATGAGCCAAGCTGCAAATAGTTTTCAGAAAGAAAAAGAAAGACAAAGAATGAGAGTTTGTAGTACAAGAGCTTAAGGTGTTTTGAGAGGTGTCAAGAACTGAACCTGAAAAAGTGTACAGAGGCAAAACCGGCTATTAGAGCCACAAGAGTTAGAAGAAGGCTTAAGGGCCAATTTTGACGGAGCTCTTGGAGTAGATTTCTCAGTTGATCTACTGAGAAGTGTAAGGGAGCAGTGAAAAGTGCAGAGACGAGGCTAAAATACATTATCTGCGCAAAATGTGGTGAAACCACATGAGCCTCTTTTGCACCTGCGATTTTGAATTTTTGATGGATTAGTAAAAAAGAAGACAGCAGAAACATAACTTTCCATTTACAGAAAACGCATATAGATGAATCATACCGAGGACTATACCGCCGTTCCAGAGTATAAAAATACCAAAGGCTACCACAACCACGATAAAAGGGCTAAATTTGACCAAAATCTTCCACTTCATATTCCAAGATGTTGAGATTACAGCATAAACATCATAGACTAAGCCTGTATTTGTTTTCATTAAACGATATGTACAAAAAAAAACACTTGAGCTAACTGTATGAGAAAAACAATATATATGTCAAACTATTAGCCATATACCTGAAGTATCCTCTGTTGAAGAAGCAGATTTGCCACGGTCAAAACGGTCTCTAGCATCCAAGCTGCTATCATGTTTTCTTCTTCTGAGATTCGATCTCAGAGTTGCTTCTTCCTATCAGTGGACTGATGCAAATCTTGGTTTACTTTCTGCTTATCTTTTGCCTACTCGGCGAGTCAAGAGTGAAGTCTAAAACACCTGAACAAGCAACGAAAAGCATCCACACTACATTTGTTTGTCTGATCAAAATCGCTAACGTACCAAACTGCAAGGACAAGAACATTAATAAATTTGCAAACGAACTTGTAACTCTAACAACAAAAGAAAAAAAAAAAGATGCAATATGACTAACCAAAGCACTGAGGAAATATCGTTTTCTCAAACAAGCGAGGTACATGGCAAGAAAAGCGGTGAGAGACGCAACATCTGTATAGTAGAGGAAAGTGAAGAACCAGTGAAGAGGGTAAAGAGACACGACCAAAGCCATTAGAGTTGCTTTTCTATCACTGAGACTCGGCCCCAAGAATCTGATAATCTCATACACTAGAACTCCACACAATACTGCAAAAACAGCATTAGTAGACCTAAGGATAGACGTAGTACAAGCTTCCGAAAAGGACTGAGAAGTAATTCTCATCAACAACAACATTCCTGGAAACAGAGAAGCAACATGTGCAAGTGATAGATAGTACCTGCAACAACAACAAACAAACAAAAAAACAACTTTTTGAACTCCACAAATATATATAGCAACATTTTCAGCTACTAGTTACAAAAGACTAAAACTTTCAATCAATCTCAAACTTTCAACGCAGATTGGCATGTGGAAAATCAAGAGGTAAGGAGCTAATTAAGAAAAGGATGAGCATTACAATCCAGGAGGGGTAGTGATCATCGGATCCCAGCTCCTGAAATTGCCACTGCAGTATTGCTGAGCCTGAGGCACGTGGAATATCTCATCCATGTAGGGATCGGGAACAATGTGGTTGACGATCATCGACATGGGAATCACCCACAAGCTCGTGATAGCTGCAACCGCTAGTTTCCCCATTGTTTTTTCTTCCAGGAAAATCGAAATCGAACTTTCCCGGAGAATTGAGTGTGAGCTGCGGTGCGATTCCGTTTGGCCAGAGAGAAGAGTCAAATCGAGAATCAACATTTTTAAATTTTACTTGGGCCTTTCTGGTTTTATGATCAAAAGCCCAAACTAGTTGTAAAGAAAAAAGCCCAAATCAGTTGTAAGCTAGTAATAATGTAGAATGTTGATAATTTATCTGTATTAGTACTATCCCCATTCCATTTTAGGTTTTCTTGTCAGAAGCTCCATAAGTTTAAAAATTTTATATTTATTATAATTAATTTTATTTTAAGAAGGGTTCATTTGAATAAGTTTTTCTAGCTAAGTTCAACAAAAGTTCCTAAAAATATATTCATTTAGTATCAAACTGTTATCAAGAAGGGAGATCCGTGGATATGGTCTTCAACTATCTATAGATTGAGCTATTATACCATGTTCTAATTCTGTTTTTGGTTTACAAATTTAACAGTATTGATTTGAGACTCCTTGTAGCTAGCTAGCAAATCCATATGATAAATATTCATCTTGACTAAACAATCAAACAAATTATAAAATATGTGTATCAATCGTAAAATGCGAAATTACATAATTCATGTAAACAATGAAAGTTCCATTATACTATATGCAGCAGTATTAAGTAACATTAAAAGTGGATGGCCGTGATTGATAATTATTAGAGGACAAGGCTAAGCATGTCTTACACATATAGACAACAAAGCTGTCCTTGAGAATATACACTGCAAAGCGATTTTTATCAACAGATGAGGGAATCACTTACTGGAGCTTTTAAGATTGAAAGCATTTAATAAGAGTCTCTGGACCCATATCCCAATCGTTATCAAATTTAATACTACTACTATATGTGACTTTTATTTATAGTATTTTTGAGGAACACTATACAAATAAGCTATTAGCCGTTTTTGTTTTGTTTACAAATGGATAACTAATTTGACATAAAGTTAGCAATAAAAACATAATCATTGATTCAAAAAAGATTATACAATGGTTCATATGGTATACAAGTTTCAAGAGATTTGATTACTTTGATGTCAAACACACAGTTTGTTTGTATGCCTAAAAAAGTTAAACTACCCCCCCATTTGGCTATTAAAAACAAGGGAAATGGAAATAAAACAAGGAAAATGAAGACTACTTGTTAGCTTCTTATTGATGATGATCGTTAGATAGAGTTGGTACAACCAAGAAAAAGAAATGGTCCCGAAGTTTGCATGTGGATTTGATTCAAATATGTCTAAGCAAAACATCGGTGATATCATAAAGTATCTCATTTTTATATCTCTTCAAATGTAAGAACACCCCATCTTTGCTATATAGAAAAAAAAAACAAAATTTGTAATGTTACTTGAAGAACCTTCGTTAAAACTCGAGTTGGCTATTAATTTATTTATTTTTATTTTTTTGTTAGGGTTTAATTTATTTCCAATCAGTATCACCTTTATAGGAACCAATATTATAGAACTTGTTAATGATATAAAACTTTTAGAAAACCTAAGAATGAATATAATGCATATATTTTGGTAAAATATATATTAGCACAGAAAGTCCTTTTGAACTTGTTAATGAACGTGTTACAAAAAAAAAAACTTGTTAATGAACTGTTTTTGTAATAGTTGGTGAATTTTGATTGTACGAAGTTGTGACGTGATTATTTTTCAGATTATTGAAATCGGTCAATGGGAAAACATATTATTAGATCATGTTTGTACTCAAGTTGAGAACTTTTCTGTTGAGTTTTTGACCTCTTAATAGTTAATACTTTAAAACTTATTAAGATATGAAAAAGGCAAATAACAAAACGCGAAAGATGGAGGACATGATGATCAATCATGTGCGTAGGCATCACCACCACATGTATACCTATTAACCAATCTTTCATTATCCCTCCTTAATTCATTTAATCTAATCACTTAATCCATACATAATTTCGTCATATAAATATTCCTACGTCTCTATTAGCAATTTATTAATCTGGAGAGACCTGCTGGTAGACGTTGTTTAATTAGAAAAGCATGGTAAGTTTACCAAATCTATATTTAGTGGTTAGCATTTTACGGCTGAGGAATCCAAGTTATAAGTTTCCACTAGTATCAAGAAAAAAAAATCATTAAATTTTTAAAGAAAGTTTTCAGTTTTCAGTTCAACAATTGATTAAAAATACCAAGCACGGAATGTTATAGGCTCTAAACATAAAAGATTGCGTCTAAATTTAAAAGATCTCAAAATTAGGATTATGATTAGTAATTAGTAGTCATAGTCATACCCCGAACTATTGCTGCATATCCGATATATTTTTACGATACGATAAGACAACAGATGAACAGAAACTAAAGTTAGAACATGAAACATAAATTAATTAGTTCGATTTTTACATGTTAAGTTGGCTTGAAAACATTATTATAATTTTGGTTTAGGGTTACAGAAATATTCGAAAGGGTATATATTAAAATACAAAAAATAACATCTCTCCATCTTACAAATAATATATATATTTTTACTGCACAGAATTAGACTTGACATTCATTCTACTTTTATACTAAAAAGTCATTTGTACAGTAATTCATTTTCATATTCCAGATCTCAAGTATAACATGATAACATCTTCTAAAGTCATTGAGAGTTTAAACATCATTTATGTCATGTGGGTAAGCATCACTTTCTCGTGTTTGATCACGGAGAAGGAAAACAATGTCATCAAATTAATTAGTTTAGTCAATTATTAGTTGGTGCTGTGTTACTTGCGTGCACGATAAAGTAAGCATTGAGAAAACTATTTCTATTTTTCTTGGGTAAACGATCTATTTCCCCACGAGAAGTATGATATAGCATCAGATCCCCACCGAAGTATGACCTCGTGCTAGATCTCTCCGAATTAAAAGTTTCAATTCTATTTATCCATGAATTGAAAGTTTTAGATTTATTTCTTTCCAAATTAATAGTCGAAAACTTATTTACCCATTGATCTTGGTTTAAACTGGTTTAATGTTAACCAAATAACTTTAGAACGATTAAACAAAACAAAAACCAATTGAGTAACAAAAAAAATTGACCCTTGCCGGATTTGATTTCTAACTCAAGAGATGTCGGCTGGGTAATCATGATTAACATAGCCAATGATAAATTACTTTTGTTTTCATGTGCTTTTAGGATCTTTTTCTTCGTTTATATGCTTGGATGAGAGACCTGTTCACTTTCTGACTGAATTGAAGGGCTATGAGAGACAACAGAAGACTCTGGGAGTTTTGAGAAGGAGAAACCATGAGAATTGTTTTAGGCTCATGGATCTGAGCCATGAATCCCATGTCGAATCCGATGGTGGTTATATTAATCTGAGAAGTTAGCGACGTCTTGATGAAGTTGAGTCGGAAATCAAATCTGGCCAAATTGTTTTTGTTACTCGATTGATTTTTGTTTGGTTTAATCGATTTAAAGTTATTTGGTTAACGTTAAACCAGTTTAAACCAATATCAATGGATAAATAAGTTTTCGATTATTAATTTGGGGAGAAATAAATCTAAAACTTTTAATTCGTGGATAAATAGATTCAAACTTTTAGTACGGAGAGATCTAAAGACGGCACATACTCATGACCGACGCTATATCATACTTCTCGTGGGGAAATAGATCGTTTACCCATTTTTCTTTTCACTACTTTTTTTCGCAAAATGATAAGACATCATCTGACGAAACATGAGAAACTAAAACATAGAAGTTCAAAATGTTTCGCGAGGTCCCATGCAAGGCAAGTCACGTGCGGCTGATTTTCATCAAAGTTTGGAAACATCAAAGTTTGGAAACATTTCTTACCTCTTACTAGTTTTCTTTTCGATCGATATATTCATTTCCGTTTCTTTTTCTAAAAGAAAATCCGCCAATTTTACAGAATGCAATTGCTCAAGTCAAAGTAGAAGAAAGAGGAATTAAAAAAACACTATTATCAATACGGTTTTTCTTTTAGAAAACATGACCAAAATAATCGAAATTTATTGCATGTCGTAACATTACAGTAAAACTAATTTAGCTTTAAACGAAGGCAGTATTGGTGAATGAATGGTAAGACTAAGTACAACTATATATATGAAACGTTATTTAATACAGTGCTTATATTAGAGCTTTGATAAACTTCAGTATATGAAACTGAGAGTTCAAATCGTAAGTAGAAATAGGTTTCCCACACGTAAATTAATAATAGCAAAACTATGCAATTCATTTTTTCCAATGAACACATGTAAATCATTTAACGAGAGGACAATCAGAGGTCTGATGATAATTGCAATGAAATAAAGATATATAAACATAAGTTTGCAAAGAAAATAGTTTTTTATTACTATAGTTGAAAATCATACATTTACCTAGATATGTTTTTTTCCTATATGTATGGATATATCAGATAGCTTTAATAATGTTGTTACATCGAAAGTTCAGGTTCTAAGAATTAAATTGTGCTAGTTAAATGGTCAATTCTATATACATGTGGGGTATATATAGATAATAATGAGCATATAATATATATAAAAAATCAAATAAACTAAGATTTTTTTGTATCCCGCCAATTAGGAGACAGATCATTAGTTAGTTGAAATGTTGGCTTTCAAGTTTCGGATCAAACGCACGTTATCTCCCTTCTCTTTCCTTAACCTTGCTTTTCTCCTTTCTCTCTCTCAAGTTTGCCTAATGGCAGATATCTGCTGCGTCAAGGAGATCCAAGAAGAAGACGTAGACAAGATCCGGTTACCGACTCGACCTGATCAGCTGGACCTCCCCGATCATGAAGATCCAACGGTCAACAACGACGATGGGTGCAAGACTCCAACATCTTCCGCTCACAAGATTCCAGCGACGAAGTATACGTTATGCCCACCAGCTCCTAGAAAACCCGGACCAAAAGGAAAATGACACCGGTTAATGTTGTTAACCGTGTGCCGATTGATCTGAGCCGGGAGATCGAGATGTTCTTTGAGGATTTGGACCGCAGGATCAAGAAGTCACGGAAACAATAAGAAAAAGACCAAGACGAGTACATTGATCATTTCTAATTTATGACTGTGTGGTGGTAATTGACCCTTTTAATTTTCCTTTCGTTTGTTCTTTTCATTTTCTGTATAATACAAGTGGCATGTTGATAACAATAAAAATGTATCTCATTATGAATCCTTTAATTCTGATTTATACAAATTTTTAAACGTCAAATCTCTCATGATAGTTTCTTATTTTGAGCAGTAATTTATGTTTTCGTTTACCAAAATCCAATGTTATGTTTCTGATTTGGTTACATCGTTAGCATTTAGATTATATAGAAAATACTACTATTCGAGACCTTAGATGTGAGAAGAAAAAACTAAGATTGGCAGTGGAAGCAAACATCCTTCATAATGGATCATGCTTCCTTTTTTGGGTACACCTTGCTATGATCGATGAATTGATCAATATACTAATATCTTTGTGATGAGATGTATACTGAGTTAAATGCACATAAACCAAGAAGAATATCGTCTAACTCCACAGATTTTTTAAAAAACTAGTTAGTAATAATACATATATTCTTCAACTTTCATGAATGCAAATGTTAAGCTGTTTTGTAACAGGATTATAATATATCAGGCATTATTTAAACCAACAAGTAATTATTGATCTCTTTTTGCTCGCTTATAATTCAGGCAAAATAGAAAAACCTGCAATAATTGTTAAAAAAATATTGAACGGTGTTTTTAACGACGCAATGCTGGTTAGTGACCATATCTAAGCCATTACAGCCTGAACCAGTTAAAGTTTGGTCAAAACAGGTTGGGTCATCATGCTCAGGCATAACCAACCAGACATAACACATTTCATACATAGTAATCTAATTCAAACATGTAGAAACCGACTTCTACAGATTTACTATAAATCTAAAACATGTAGAAATCAAATTCTAAACATTACTATAATTTTAAAAGCTGTAGAAACTGATTTCTACATATTAGTTGTATTCTACGGATAAGAAATCAGTTCTAAAAATATGGAAACAAAAATATTTGAGAATATTCACTTTTATATCTTTTTAAAAATTGATTTTAAAAAAAACAAAAAGGAACAAAAAGCGACAAATCGATTTGAGAATATTCACTTTCATCCGGAGAAAAATATCCTATTTTAGAAATTCAAATTCAAAGGGTCTTCTTGGTTGTTGTCGATGGAACATTCTTGAAGAAGTGTCTATTTTTAGAAATTCAAATTCTATTTTTAGAAATTCAAATATTTGAGAATATTCACTTTCATCCGAGAAATCGAGTTTAAAGAGTTGAAAATCATGCTTGGTCGGTTCAAATCAAGTGGAAATCAATCGGATATAATCATACAAAACCAAAAATCGATTTGGGATTCTTTCCTCGACGCGGGATCGTCGATCTATTCTTCAGATCGGTCGATGCGTATATCGACCTTCGCGATCGAGTGAAATGGACCAGGTCGATCAGTATATATTTCGCGTTTTTGAATAATGATCGGGATCGATCGATCCACTATAACTTGTAAAGTGGGATCGATCGATCCTATCTTTCAATATATATCTTTTTTAAAAAATTACAATTTTAAGGGCATTACTGCCATTTTGAAAAAAAATAGTCTAATAGGACATAAAATAGTATAATTTAATCTAAATGGACATAGTTACCATTTTTTTGCTCTAAAAAAACAGATTTCCCTATATTCTTCAACTTTCATGAATGCAAATGTTAAACTGTTCTGTAACAGATAATAATATATCAGCATTTAATTAAAATAATAAGTAATTATTGATCTGTTTTGATCGCTTATAATTCAGGCAAAATAGAAAAACCTGCAATAATTGTTAAAAAAATATTGAACGGTGTTTTTAACGACGCAATGCTGGTTAGTGACCATATCTAAGCCATTACAGCCTGAACCAGTTAAAGTTTGGTCAAAACAGGTTGGGTCATCATGCTCAGGCATAACCAACCAGACATAACACATTTCATACATAGTAATTATTCATAGGTCTAGTAGCAGATTCTTGCTTAATTCCTTAACTATGCCTCCAAAAATTCATTAATTTATTATTTTGGATATCAGAAGAAATCAATTTAGTATTGTTTTATACTCTACGATGTTAACAAAACAAATTCGAATTTTAATTTTGTGTGTTTGAATGTATGTATAGTTGGTAAAATAATATGTTTACCTCCAAATAAAATCACAATATTACAGTAATTTCGGGATCTTGACAAAGCCCAATAAACAAAAGCCCATTTATAAAAAAGCCCAGTTATCAAACTCTTTCGTCTGGCCAGCCATCAGCAATTCAGCATTGCTCTCTCAGTGATCTGGTTTATGGAATCAGAAACTTGAGAGATTTGGAATCCATGGCGGAACCAAAGCTTAGGGTTCTAATGGTCTCCGATTTCTTCTTCCCGAACTTCGGCGGCGTGGAGAATCACATCTACTATCTCTCCCAATGCCTGTTAAAGCTCGGACACAAGGTCAGTCTCAGATCAAAAAATCGTTACCCGTGGAAATCAAATGCGATTAGTAGACACAACTGGTGCCTTTTGTTTGCAGGTAGTGGTGATGACGCATGCTTACGGTAACCGCACCGGAGTCCGATACATGACCGGCGGGCTCAAAGTCTACTACGTCCCTTGGAGACCTTTCGCTATGCAGAACACTTTCCCCACCGTCTACGGAACCCTTCCCATCGTGAGAACCATCCTCATCCGCGAGAGAATCACCGTCGTTCACGGCCACCAAGCCTTCTCCACCCTCTGTCACGAGGCCTTGATGCACGCCCGGACCATGGGATACAGAGTCGTCTTCACCGATCACTCCCTGTACGGGTTCGCTGACGTCGGGAGCATCCACATGAACAAGGTCTTGCAGTTCAGTTTGGCTGATATAGACCAGGCCATCTGTGTCTCGCACACGAGTAAGGAGAACACGGTTCTGAGGTCTGGATTGCCGCCGGCGAAGGTTTTCATGATACCGAATGCTGTTGATACTGCTATGTTCAGGCCTGCTGATGTCAGGCCGAGTGCTGATGTTGTGATTACGATAGTTGTTATAAGTAGATTGGTTTATCGGAAAGGTGCGGATTTGCTTGTTGAGGTTATTCCTGAAGTATGCCGGTTATACCCAAATGTGAGTTCAAAGTAACTGTTATGGTTTCTTTTAGTATCTGCGTTTACTTATGATGTTTTTGGTTTGTGAAAGGTTCGTTTTGTAGTTGGAGGGGATGGGCCAAAGCATGTGAGACTAGAGGAAATGAGGGAGAAGCATTCTCTCCAAGATAGAGTCGAGATGCTTGGTGCTGTTCCTCATTCTCGTGTCCGCTCTGTTTTGGTCACCGGTCATATATTCCTTAACAGGTGTGCATTGATTCTTACGACTCATGAATCGAATGGACTTGTGAATGTTTCATCTTTTTTGATCATGTGACAGTTCTTTAACAGAAGCCTTCTGCATAGCTATCTTGGAGGCGGCTAGTTGTGGGTTATTAACCGTCAGCACTCGTGTCGGAGGTGTCCCTGAGGCATGTACCATTCTTATAAATACCTTCTCTGCCTTTTTCGCTTTGTTCTCATTGTTCATTTCTCATATTTTCGTCATGATTTGTGTAGGTACTACCGGATGACATGGTTGTACTTGCTGAGCCAGATCCGGATGATATGGTACGAGCAATCGAGAAGGCAATATCAATACTTCCAAGTATTAACCCGGAGGAGATGCACAATCGAGTGAGTTGTGCTTCAAATTCTAACATATCACAATCTACTTATTAAGAGAGATAAAAAAAGAGACTTGTTCCAATCCTTTGATATACATACTTTGTTTGCTTGTTGCTTACCACCAGATGAAGAAGCTGTACAGTTGGCAAGATGTTGCCAAAAGAACCGAGATTGTGTACGATCGTGCCTTGAAGTGTTCCAACAGAAATCTTCTAGAACGTCTATCCCGGTACAATTATAGCTTTTCTTACTCATCAAAGATTGATAGCAATGGAAAGTTAATATAAAGATGATGATTGGTTGGTTAGGTTCCTGTCATGTGGAGCGTGGGCAGGGAAGGTATTCTGTATGGTTATGATTATTGATTACTTGCTTTGGCGGCTACTTCAGTTACTTCAGGTGCGTCTATATATATCTAATCCTTGCGTAACAAGGAAAAAGAAAAAGAAAAGAATATCTCCAATAAATTTGTGATGAGAATCTCATTATGTGATTTGCCTATTCAAGCAGCCTGATGATGATATCGAGGAGGCACCAGATATCAATTTTCTCCATTAGGGAGGAAGGTTAGTCAGAGGGTCTCGAGGAAGAATAGAAATTGAGTTAAGAAACGAGTGAGAGTCATGATAAGCAGAGTTTCAGCTCCCTCGATTGTTAGAGCCTTTATGTCCGTCCATTCTATGTTATTTTTATTAAGTTTGCATTTGTTAACAGCTCTCAGAGAAGGATTCCTTATAAAAACTTTATACAGATATTGTTGTTGTAGTGTTGTTACAAAAATGAGCAGAAGAGTAATCAGCATGGAACTAATACAGGGTTCTTCTTATCCTTGAACATGTGATATCTTGTGGCATAGCTTCTGTAGTGTCAAGTTAGAAAGACAAGTAGTTAAAAAACTGGTAGTAGATCACTAAAGAAGTAACTAACTAACCTCAATGTCATCTTCATGTTTCTGGACCAAGCGTCTTATATGAGTACGTTGCATGTATAATTGTAAGGGGCTGTAAAGGAGCGAGGACTCTTTCCATCTTTTTCTTTGCTTCCAATTCGACCAAGCCTAAAACGCAAAATAGTCAACACAATCATTTTTGAAGTTACACATATAAACGAGTGATAAAATAAATATACTTTGTTCTTTATAATTAAAAACGAGCGATAAATACATATACTTTGTTCTTTATAAAACCTTCCTAAAGAAAATGTGAGCTTAGTTAACTAAGTCTAACTGGACAAAATAATTTATTAAAATCCCTCGAACCGCCGCGATGTCTCTTTACTTTTCCAAAGAAAAGTATTTGTTTGTTATTTAGGAATTTTGAAATTTTGGTAGCACACATGTCAACCACGCGCCTTTTAAGCACATAAAGGAAGCTAACTAAATCGCATTTTCTAACCTGGGTAACTAGCCAAAACGGGAACTAAGCTTGTTTGATTTTAAAGTCCTCAAACTACAGCTGAGAAATAAAATAGGCAATCGATTCAACACGGTTCAGTTTGTTAAAAATCAACAGCCTCAGACAAAGGGTTAACCGAATCGGTTTTACAAACATTTGTAAAGTGGATGAACAAACATTTGTCGTTGGCCTATGGGATCATAGGTTCACAGTCTCTCTCAAATGGAACTTAAACCAGGTCTATAGATTTTTTTTAAAAAAGTATACCAAATTAGATGGCTTGTTCTTTCTTTCTTGAGGAATTGGGAACAGAATCACGGTTTTTTTTTTCTCGGTGGTCAGCGTGTATCAATGGATCCCGAGTTCCAGCAAACGGGGCCAGAGGTTCCAGAAGCAATGCAAGAACTGGAGGAAGAATGAGCAGAAGAGTGTTGATGTGTAGAAGAAGGCGAAGAAACTCTGTTCTGCTGCTGCTTGTGTTCTTGCATCAGTTTCAATATGTAAGCATCGTCATGGACCGAGAAAGGCGTGCTTTAAGTCAAGGGGGTTAAAGAAAAGATTTATCAAATCTTCATTTTTAAAGATAAGCAAAACTGATTTTGATTTTCAGAAAGAAAAAAAGGTGTTGTAAAGTACCTATTGAAGTCGAGGTGTACAAGTTGCATGTCTTCAGAGATCTCGATTTCGACTACTGCATGAGGATTTGTCTATAGAGAGAGAAATTCAAGATGAAGATAGACTATATAGAAAATACATGAAACCTAAGGGAAGAGAGTTTGAAGTACCTCAAGTAGAATGAATGGTAAAGTAAAACCTTCTGCTGGTCCTTCAGTCTTCACAACCATCTCCTTATTTCTTGACATAAGACTCTCAAGACTTGAGACCTGACGACAATGACATTTAAGGAATCATTTAAACAAAACGCAGAAAGATACTACTTGTATGTTTCATCAAGACAACAGAGAATGACTCAAACACGCAGTTACAACTCAATGCTAGGCTCAAGTTAAACGAATGTTTACAAATTCTACAATTCCTACAACATCAATAGCTTTTTGTCATCTCTTCAAATGCATAACAAGATCTCGAATTCATCTAGATTTCCTACTAACATAAAAGAAAAGAGAAAAATCACCTTTTCTCTCAATTCTTTAAGGAAAGCAGCCTTCTTCTGCACACTGTTCATAATCTTATTTCGATCCATCTGCGAATACGAGTAGCAGACATCAACATCCAAAGAGTAGTGACAAAGAGCAAGAAAATCCAAAGCCAAGGGCATAGCTTAGAGGCAAAAATACCTTAACTTCTTCAACATCTTTCTTGCAGGTAATGGGTAGCCCTTTCCACCGGATTTCCTTTTTATCCCTTGCGATAATATCCAACGCCATGAACACGTTGAGTGCATCGTAGACTCTCCGCCTTATGTTCTTCTCGTTATACTAATTTGATCATTAAAGGAACGTAGTTACAGCTTATGTATTTGCTTTCATAATTAACATCACATTTTCCATCTTGTTATATACCTCATTGTCATTCAAGGGCTTCTCTGCATTCTGTTTAATTGTTGCAAAATCCGAAATTATTTCATCTGCAACCTGGAACCACAAGAAACCACAACAGGTTCAAATATAAAAATTTTATATTTTCTAATTACAAAATTTTAAAATGTATTAACTCTTATAAAGGCAGGACTCCTAATCAGAAGAAACATTTGATAGCTAAACTAAAGTTAGCAGATTTCTTGGTGAAGCGTGTGTACATATTCAAAGTCTAATTCTTTGTAGACTAGAACTTCAAGATTATAACAAAACTTTTGAGTAATAATTTAAACGGAGTAGAGAGAGTGTAAAACCTCCTTGTAAGTAGTTATCTTCTTGGCTTCCAGCTTCTGACAAACTGAGATAAAAACCCATATGATATGCATAAATAATGTGAGAGTTAATCAAAAACACACAAATAACAATACTCCCCAATTGATGCAAAGAGAAGAGATTCACAGACCCATAACACTGAACTGGCGAAGCCCGCCTCCAGAAGTTCTCGATTGACCTTTCTTCTCTGATCCAGCCTCGTTATTATCGTCATCAACTATCAATTTCCTTCTCACAGGAGTTTTCCCCAAGCTCACTGAAGAAGGATGGTTCCTCTGCTTCTCTGGAGTGACAAACAAATCCATCTCCATCCTTTGACCAAACACACTCCTTTCCTTCCTTCCTTCTCTCTACAAACATTTTTCACCCAATTAACAAGTTAAACTACCTCAGACGAATCAAGGGATCAAATAGCTTTTTTAGGTGTTGACAGTCAATCAATCAATCAATCTCTGATTTATAATTAAGAAAACCTTAGATTTGTTTATAATTTATACAGCATCCCTGTTCAGACAACAAGTCCACTAATTTTCATCAAAAACAAAAAAAAAAACAAAATTTATGAAATTGGAATAAACCCAAGTGGATGAGATCTAAGCCAAAACCCTACTCAGATAAATAAGGCCATCAGACAAGAAAGAAAGCTCGAAAGACAGATCAGAGACGAACCAGGTGATCGCCTCCAATGGCGGAAACTGGAGACTTTCTAGGGTTTTGCTTTTTTTTACAGAGATGCCCAACCAACCAACCAACCAACCAACAACAAAACCGGAGAGAGATGTTTCGGTTAAATTAGCGTCTTCGCGCTTTAATAAAACTGATATCAAATAGTAAAAAGACGAGAAAAAACACAGAAGCAAACGATGCTTCTCCCCATAGCCCATCAAAGCCATAAGGCTCAACACACACACACACACTCTCTCTCTCCGTCTGTTGGAACCCAAACGTTCCTCCCAACGTCGTCGTTTTTGAAAAAAAAATTATGGCGGGGATCCAAATTGGGCCGCCTTATTCACTCTTTGTAATTCTAAGCCCATTTAGCTTAGATGGTTATTACTATCTAACATGTGACTTGCTTTTTTTTTTCTTTGTCGAGATAATAAAATATTGTCTCTCTTTCAACTCTGTTACGTATTGACAGTTGTGTCTGTATTCGATCCAGTTGTCTAAAAATAATCTTTTTATTAATGTTCAGTGAATCTTCAATTGTTTGGTACGTTTCCATCGAGTTTTTTTTTTTAAACATTATCGCTTATAAAGTTATTAATTCTTCGTCTTATAAGACATGGTCCGTATCAATACCATTTTGTTATTACTATTACAAAAGAACCTCGTTATTGACTTTTTAATTATAGTTTTCTCTCTTTCTTTTGATGCCTTAAGTTTACACGACTAGTGCCGGAACGTGTAAGAACAACTCTCTCAGTCAGTTTTATGCAACTATTCATCAAAAAGTATTAAACAAGATAGAAAAAGTAGTGAAGAAAAACAAAGACAGTATTTTATATGCGGTGTTTTAAGAAACTTTCCTAGTACTACCTACATATGGGTCACTCTTCTACTAGATTACTTTAAAAAAAAAGTTAATTAATTACATAACAAATTTACTTAAAATAATGTTATAAATTGTCTAAGAACCCATTTAGAGTTTTTTTTTTTTTGAACATTCATTTAAAGTTTCTTCACCATAATATCGAAAGTGATTGAATAGCTTCTCAAACAAATGTCCTTTTACAGAAAAAATATCTTAATTAATCATATGAACCACCGGTTAAATTTATATGGGTGTTTTTTATATACATCATTTTAAATGATTGACAAAACAAAATGATACATATATATATATTATGAAACTGCCACCACTTGGCACCGGCCACTTGTTCTCTATGGTTGGTGGACGAGATATCATTTTGTTTCTATGTACAAATATTTGATTAAACCAGTTTTATATTTTTAGCTAGAGTTGTTACTGACGTTCTGGTGGTGAAAAGTTATCGAACTATCCAAACCAGTTTTCATCAATTCTAGATCAGAGAAAATAAACTCTAGTCATAACTAGCCCAAAACACACGAAATCAAAATTAATTTACACAGGATTGACGTATATAATTGTAGATTAATTTTGGGTATCATTTAACCAATCTGAATTTAAACTCTACCAAGACAGGTGTCATTACCACGATGAAAACACATAGTGTAATAAGACCGGTCTAGACTAATCAATCCACCATTATTAATGACCTTTCCTCAGAACTATGAACTATCACATGAAATTAATTTGTTTACTAGTATGATGTTATTGTGTGTTGTCGGGGTACTCAGAAATATATACATATTCAAGTCATTAGATTACTAGTAGTGTGGTGTATTCAAATACTATTGTTTTGCTGTTTGTTTATCTGTCGTTGTATTGGTATGAGAGGTGGCAACTCCCAATATCTTTTTTTGGGGTCATCTTCAACGTCCTCTCAGATCTCAATTATTGAGTTTAAAGTCATATTTGATTCTTTCTTCTCTTTTTGGGTTTCATTAACTCTATTTTTGATTACTCTATTTATTTTGTTTTGTCAACTTATGTTCGTATCTATGCAGTAAATATACTATTCTATAATGTTAGCGACCCTTCAAGAGCCGAACATCCGATAAACAAAAATATTATCGTACAATATGGTTGGCTTATGTAGTCCATTATCTTTTATTATTATATGCAAGGCGTCAAATATATAAAGATTTTATGAGTCTAGCCTATTTTTAATCAAAACCAAGGAATTTATTTGAGTCTTTATAAACATATGATATTCACATGATTTACAGAAAATGCAATTCTTACGAGGATAACACATTTCAACTTTAGAATATGTTATCCTCAAAGCATTTTAAGTCGTTGATAGTTATAACTTCTAAATGCACTTAACGAGTCAGCAAAGCTTGATTAATTGAACAAATACGTAAGCCGTTGAATACCAGTACTGATAATGACGCATAACCCTATTTCAGTGGATAATCAAATTCAGTTTTTTTCTTTCTTTCTAAAAAAATGTTACACTCACTGAGAGTACAATAATGCAAAAAGTCTCCACTAGTATTGATTAAAATATTAGTTAAAAAATTAGCAAATAGGAAATCATATAAGTCAGCTAATCACCAACCATGTCTCCGCATAGACTCCAACATATAGCAAGAATACTAACAACCACCAAGCACAGACTAAAGAGATTTTAACATAACTTAACGGTTGAAAAATATCTCAAATGAAACAGATTACAAATCAATTATGGGCTATTTGATTGATCCAGTGTAATAAGACTTTTTCAAAGAAAAAAAGAACTTTAGAATTTTACAAACCGACATTATTATTCAACATTTGGAAAGTGAGAAGAAAAAAGAAAAAAGAAAAATCGGTGTTTGATAAGCACATGTACCACGATAAGCACCCATAAAATTGGTAGAGAAAAGAAAAAGAAAGAAATAATCATTTTAAAATATCAAAAGAAACTATATATCTTATTAAAAATACAATAATTAGAAGAAAGAGAGTGGGGAGGGGATGAGGTAGTATCTAGTTCAGGCCGCTTCTCTTTCTTATTCACATTCACTCTCACCCACGAACCTTCCCCTTCTTCCTACATAAACACACCTCTCCCTCCTTCATTCTCTCCCCCAAACATTTCTCACAAAATAAGAACATAAACAAATAAACATCAAAGAGATAACTTTTGTCTTGTCTTTAGTTGAATCAAATCTGCTGGGATTAAAATTGAAGAGAATATGACGGAGATTTCGTGTTTACTGTTGATCTCTTCAAAGGTATATTCTGGGCTCGGTTTCACCTGATTCTAGTTTCTAGGCTTTGTTGTTGTTTGTGATAGTTGGATGTAATTGGGAAAAAAGGGGGGAGACACTAATTTCAATTTGAATATTCAAATGTATATTTCACGGATGGGTTTGAGTCGGAGTTTCCCGCCGCTTTCTGGGGGTTATCAGGAAATTCTAGGGTTAGGGTTGGATATCGTCTTCCTCTAGCGTCTTCTCTCATCTCTCTCTCTCGAGAATTTCAATTTAGGGGATTTTCTGGATCTCGATTTTGGTTGGGTTTTCAATGGCTAATTGGGAGATCTGGGATTTGGGAGACATATGAAATTTACATTTTGATTTTAAAAAAAAAAACAAGACTCGATTCGAATCGAATATCGTGTTTTTTTTGTTGTGAAATGAAAGGCTCGATTCTCTTGTCGATGGAGAATCACCACCCTTCAACGCTCTTATCCATGGACTCCAGCGGCTCATCTCACGAAGAGCTTGATCTCGACATGAACAACGATGGTAATAACAATCACCAGATCACTCTTTACAACCCACCAGACATCAACCTCCCCTTGTCCGTAGGGAGAAGCTCTCCCACGTGGAACTTGGATTCTTGCGACAACATCTTAGACGTTGGACTTAGCTCCCATGTCTACGAGACGGAGACCTTCCTCAACGTGGTGGCTCCGAGTAAAGTCACTAAGAAATGCTTGAAACGAGGAGATAGTATGTGGGGTGCTTGGTTTTTCTTCAGCTCCTACTTCAGACCGGCCTTGAACGAGAAGTACAAGTCTAAGGTCGTCAGAGAAGCTACTGGTGGTGGAGGAGGGTTTACAGGGTTTGATAAATCTGATCTCAAGCTTGATGTGTTTCTCGTTCAGCATGATATGGAGAACATGTACATGTGGGCTTTCAAGGATAAACCCGAGAACGCACTCGGGAAAATGCAGCTGAGGAGCTATATGAACGGGCATTCTCGCCAAGGCGAGCGTCCGTTTCCCTTTAGCGCGGAGAGAGGGTTTGTTAGGTCTCACAGGATGCAGAGGAAGCACTACAGGGGGCTCTCTAATCCTCAGTGTCTTCACGGGATCGAGTTCGTGCCTTCCCCGAGTCTGCTGTGTGTCAGCGAAGAAGATAAGAAGAGGTGGATGGAGCTAACGGGTCGAGATCTGAAGTTCACTATCCCACCTGATGCTAGCGATTTCGGTTCGTGGAGAAACCTTCCCAACACGGATTTCGAGCTCGATAGGCAGCCTTCTCACGTTGCAAAACCGACGCTGAACAACGCCAAGAAGATCATTCTTAATGGTTCGGGATTACATTTGACAAACAACGCTTCTTTCAGCAGCAATGGTGACTCATCAGATCAATCTCCAGGAAGAGGAGGAGTAGGCAACGTTAATAAGAAGAGAAAAGAGTTTTTATCTCCGGGAAGCAGCGAAGAAGAATGTTGCTTGACTGGGAACAACGTGGAGACCCACCACCATGCCAAGGACCCACCCGGTTGGGTAAAGGACTTCACTGGAGTGATGAAGAACGTTCACGGTCCCGCGACTGCAGCCAAGACCATCTACGAAGACGAAGAAGCTTACCTGATCGTGATAACGTTACCATTTGTGGACCTGAGCAGCGTCAAGGTTTCGTGGAGGAACAGTATCACGAATGGAATCGTGAAAATCACGGGATCGAGCACGTCGAGGGCTCCCTTAGTGAAGAGGAGGGAGCGTACTTTCAAGCTGGTTGATCAGACGGCTGAGCATTGTCCTCCGGGGGAGTTCATGAGGGAGATACAGTTGCCAAATCGGATTCCGGAAGAAGCAAACATTGAAGCGTATTTTGATGGGACGGGACCGGTTCTTGAGATTCTGGTGCCGAAATTGAGGGGAGGAGTGGAGGAAGAACACGAGGTTCGGGTTTGTCTACGGCCACAACACCACATGGGAGGAGCAGCCGAGCTTAAGTTGACGTGATAGAAACATGTTTTATTATGTACTTAATAGAAGCATTATGGGAAATAAGTACTACAAACCCGAGTGTAAACATTTTCAAATTTTCTTTTGGTCATAGTGTAATTTTGTCACTTTGTTTTTTATTTATGTATGGTTGGGTTCATATATTTCCATTTTAAAAGATTACAGTAGTTGATAATTGTCCATTATTTTTTGAAAAAGCAAAAATTGTATTTGTGGCATTAAAAAGCAAAAATTTATTTGTGGCATAAATTTTCATTCTATGAGCGAGTTCATTGTAACTATAGTTTAATGCACTTTATTTTTATACGAAGCCTTTCGTCATATATCGTTTGTTTACTTCATGATTTCACATTAACAAAGACCTGTTTGCATAGTAAAAGGCTGATGCAAAGTTTCATTTCAGCCATTCCATTTTTTATTCTTATGGCAAAAACTTCTCTAATGTCTGCATTTCGTTTCTCTATCGCGAAAACAACAGTTTTTTTAAAGATCTTAGTAGGAAGAAAACTAGCTAATAATAAACAACAAGATAGGGAAAAAGCCAAAACGTTTACTTATCCGTCATCATAGCTGGACAGAATCCAGACTCGAGAGTTCAAAAAAGTTGTAACAAAAATAATAGCAAAGGCCTATCAAAAAGGCCCAACACAGACAGTTCTTAAGAGATTCAAAATAAAGAGCGAAAGAGATAGAGAGACGTCAAGAATCAACAGATTAGTCGACCTCCTCGATCTTAGGGCCAGGACCGCCTGAGGCAGGAGGAGCATCATCGTCCATTCCAGCGCCACCGGCATCACCGCCAGCTCCTTGGTACATCTTGGCAATGATTGGGTTGCAGATGCTCTCCAACTCCTTCATCTTGTCTTCGAACTCATCAGCCTCACCCAACTGGTTGTTCTCTAGCCACTGAATCGCCTGCTCAATCGAGTCCTCGATCTTCTTCTTGTCTGCAGCCGGTAGCTTCTCACCAATCTTCTCGTCCTGGATGGTGTTCCTCATGTTGTAAGCGTAGTTCTCGAGTGCGTTCTTGGCTTCCACCTTCTTCTTGTGCTCCTCGTCCTCAGACTTGTACTTCTCAGCCTCTTGAACCATCTTCTCAATATCGTCCTTGGACAAACGACCCTTGTCGTTGGTGATGGTGATCTTGTTCTTCTGACCGGTGGTCTTGTCCTCAGCAGAGACGTTGAGGATACCGTTGGCGTCAATGTCGAAGCAGACAGTGATCTGAGGGACACCACGTGGAGCTGGAGGGATTCCAGAGAGCTCAAACTTACCGAGGAGGTTGTTATCCTTGGTTCTGGCTCTCTCTCCCTCGAACACCTGGATCAACACTCCTGGCTGGTTGTCTGAGTAGGTTGAGAACACTTGTTCCTTTTTGGTCGGGATGGTTGTGTTTCTAGCGATCAAAGTGGTCATGACACCACCGGCGGTCTCAAGACCAAGGGAAAGAGGGGTGACATCGAGCAAGAGAAGATCTTGGACCTTCTCGTTTCCTTCACCGCTGAGAATAGCTCCCTGGACGGCAGCACCGTAAGCAACGGCCTCGTCAGGGTTGATAGACTTGCAAAGCTCTTTGCCGTTGAAGAAGTCCTGAAGCAATTGCTGAACCTTGGGAATACGGGTGGAACCACCGACAAGGACAACATCGTGGACGGTGCTCTTGTCCATCTTAGCATCACGGAGACACTTCTCGACTGGCTCCATACACTTCCTAAAGAGATCCATGTTGAGCTCCTCGAATCTAGCACGGGTGAGTGCAGAGTAGAAATCAATCCCCTCAAAGAGAGAGTCAATCTCGATGGTGGTCTGAGCGGTGGAGGAAAGAGTCCTCTTTGCTCTCTCACAGGCCGTCCTCAACCTCCTAAGAGCTCTTGGGTTTCCAGTGATGTCCTTCTTGCTCTTCCTCTTAAACTCCTGAACAAAGTGGTTGACCATTCTGTTGTCGAAATCTTCACCACCGAGATGGGTGTCTCCGGCAGTGGCCTTAACCTCAAAGATACCTTCCTCGATAGTGAGAAGGGAGACATCAAAAGTACCACCACCAAGATCAAAGATCAACACGTTCTTCTCTCCAACGCTGGTCGCCTTTTTGTCAAGACCGTAGGCAATAGCAGCTGCTGTGGGCTCGTTGATGATACGCATAACGTTCAAACCAGCAATCACACCAGCGTCCTTTGTGGCCTGACGCTGAGAGTCGTTGAAGTAAGCAGGAACGGTGACGACGGCGTTCTTGACAGAGACACCAAGGTAAGCCTCGGCAATCTCACGCATCTTAATGAGAACCATGGAAGAAATCTCCTCGGCAGCGAACTGCTTCTCTTCACCCTTGTAGTTGACGACAATCATTGGCTTCTCGGCAGGTCCTGCGATGATCTTGAATGGCCACAACTTCATGTCGCTCTGTACAGAGCTGTCGCTGAAACGACGACCGATCAACCTCTTAGCATCTGCCATACACACAAAAACAATCAATGAACACATCTCAATCGAAGCAGAATAAATTAGCATAACTAAATAGGATTCAACACTCTACCAAGTCAGATCTACTGAGAATCCAACATCTAACATACCAAAACCTCAGATCTACGGATAGAATCCTAGATCTAACATACCAAAACCTCAGATCTACAGATAGAATCCTAGATCTAACATTCCAGAACCACAGATCTAGATTCAGATAAGGGACCGTGCGAAGGCGGTGTTGATTGGGTTCATGGCGACCTGGTTCTTAGCAGCATCACCGATGAGCCTCTGAGTCGGTGAAAGCGGCGTAAGGCGGGTGGTCCTGTTACCTTGATCATTAGCGATGATCTCAACACGGTCGTGTTGCCATACTCCGGCGAAGTCGTCGTGCGAGATCGATACCGATGGCTGGACCTTCTCCTTTACCGGACATTATAATCGAAAAAGAATGGAACTACAAAAGAATAAGAGAGGGGCGGCTAGGTTTTGATTTGAGTGAATTGGTAAACAACTAGGTCGAAGAGGTCTGTTTATATAGACTTTGCGCGCGATGCTTGGGGTTTGATCGGACGGCCCACGAATGAACTCAGATCTAAAGGCGCCAGGCTGTTTAAAAAAAAGGGTTCGAGAAGGTTCGACGGCTGTGAGGTAAAACCCTAGTTTGTATACGCTACCACTTGTTTGACCTAATGGGCCGATATAATGTTGGGAGCGTATTTTTTTTTAATCTTCTCCACGAACAAGTGGTATTATTCAATGTCCTTCCTAGAGATGCGGATTGTAATTTTTTTTCTTCTTTTAGTTTACGACTATTTTTTTTTCCTTGAACCAAATAAAATGTACTTTTTCCCATTTGTTTTACAATTTACATTACAGTCTTTCAAAATAAATACAAAGTATAAGTTTGTGTTGATCTGCATAATAATGCAGAAAAGATAGGTCTCTCCTTTAACAAACCGTACTTATTTAGAATGGTTAAATTTGGATTTTTTTTTTGACCAAAACAAATGGCTGTCAGCCATTACTTTTCTTTTCACTGTGTTGGTCCACTTTCAAAGGCTAGCTCATATGCTGATGTGATACTTCTCTTCTCTAATCACATAGTAGCTAAAAAGTATAGTAACTGACGCTTTATGGCAGACAAAGAATTTGGCACTTAACACTGCAAGAATGTGTATTGGAGATTTGCACTATACATGCTTTATATACGATTTACACCCATGTCAACTCTCCCTGATTCTTTGCTTTGAACAAAAGTCAAAGCAATACATGAGGCCAGACAGAGCCTATAAGCTGCTTATCCCACACAAAAATCAGCCTTTGAGTTTTTTTGACCCTATATTTGGATTACTCCCAAAACCCATCCCATATTGTACTACTTACAAGGAGCTACCCATCATGATCATAACCAACATGCTTACAAAAAGAAGCTTCACTCTTTCAGCGAACTACATTCATCTTACCCCCACCGAAATACATTTAGCATTGGTGCGAGTACATTTCTTAGCAACAACCAGGGTCCAGGAAGATGCAGAGAGGTTCAAGAATGAACTGCTCTTTGCTGCAGTGGTGTGTTGGTTCTTATGCTTTAGAAGATTGACTCTATAGAAAATGAGTACCACAAAACAAAGGACGAATGTTGCGCATATACCACAAAACATCATGCAAAAAAAGAAACTTACGCTAATTTGAAACAAATAAATCTGTAAACAGAACAATTATCATGGTAATGTGAAGAAACTACATTTAGACATAACAATTCATAAGGTCAAGTGTGTTGGTTACTCACAAAGTCACAAAATCTAAACTCACTCATACCATGGAAGTCTCAACAACTAGTTGGAACTTGTGCTACAAGCGACAAAGGCAGAGAGAAGACATGTGCATGTATAGAAGCTGTATGATAGCTTTAAAACAAGTAACTTGCAAGATAAAAATATGAATGATGAAAAGTCTTTTATCTATTCATAAAAACCACACTGTCAAAGATACATTACTGGCCAAACATGTCGACTCTATGGAATGCTAAAGACATGTTTGATTCCGACACATAATAATTATTTTGTAGTAAGAAACCAACAGACAAAACCTCATTCGAATTTTGGGTCGGCCACCACGAAATGGTAAGCAATGACCAGTATGAAGATGAAAATTCCGAGAAAATTGGCAAAGAATCCGAGGTCCTGATCGTCAAACATCTGTAACATTACAACGATCAACAGATCAGAGGATGAAAATCATAGACTGAACTCTACTACACTTAGGAAACATCATTAATCACATTAAACATTCTATTCTATCTCTCCATTCAAAACCAGAATTGACAAGTTCTACCAAATAGAACACAGAATGAGTCAGGAAAAACCCAGTACTATCAAAAACATAGGCTACACGAGATGGAGAGCACAAAATCCAGATCGATGAAAGGAGTTGTGTGATGAAAACATCAAACTTAGATCACCCCAGGAAGAGAAAAAGAAATGAAATTGATTGAATCTCATAGCAATGAGAGTCTCATCAGATCTCTACCGTAGGAAATAGATTCACGCCTAAGAACAACTAAGATCCACAAATCCCCAACGATCTAAATACGCAATATATTTGAGGAAAAGGAAAATGGATAAACCTCAGGCTTTTGTTTACCTTCAAGAGAGCGTAGAGGCAGAGACTTTGTCTTCGATTCTTCTTCCCTCACAGTGTTAACGAAACAGATCGGAAGCGAACACTCTCCGATTAAATAGATGAAGTTGGTTACGACGTCGTTTACAGAAATAAAGAGAACAAAAAGATATGTGGCTGCTGGTATTCGAGCCCAGGTCTCCACGGCCACAACGTGGAATTCTTACCACTAAACTACAGCCACTTTGTTGATTAAAGTTTCAATTAACTACTATTTTACCTGATACAATGTTTCCTTTGTGAGATATCTATCATTCATCAGCTAAGCAACTATGCCATGAAACTTCCATCTTCAAAGGTCACAACAACGACAACGAACTTCTTTCTCTGGGAATTTACCTCCAGACGTAAACTATAAAGTTTATGACTCTGTACTATATAATACAGCAGACGACTTGTAAATGTCCATACCTTTAGAAATTTCCAAAGCTCTTTGAGTCTTGTCTTCTTCTCATACGGTTTGTGTTCACTTTGCAGTGTAATTATAATCCTCCATGGTAACATGTCAGAAGCATCAATTTTCAAAAAGACAAGATTGTTTAAACGGATTGGTACAGGTAACTCTCATGGTTATGTGAAGAATCTAAACTTACTCTTACCATGGAAATCTCAACAACTTGTTAAAACTGTGGTTCAAGCTACAAGCCATAGAAGACATGCGCGTAAATGCTCTATGGTATAGCTTTAAACAAGTAACTTGCATGATGAAAGCACTAGGGAACACACACAAGTCTTCATCTATTAAAACCACATTGTCAAAATACATTACTGGTGAAACATCTTGACCCTATGGAATGCTAAAGACATGTTTGATTCCGACACATAATAATTATTTTGTAGTAAGAAACCAACAGA
Organism: Brassica carinata; assembly: GCA_016771965.1. Lineage (NCBI taxonomy): Eukaryota > Viridiplantae > Streptophyta > Magnoliopsida > Brassicales > Brassicaceae > Brassica > Brassica carinata. The sequence continues at coordinate 8,814,910 of CM028700.1, forward strand.
CAAAACCTCATTCGAATTTTGGGTCGGCCACCACGAAATGGTAAGCAATGACCAGTATGAAGATGAAAATTCCGAGAAAATTGGCAAAGAATCCGAGGTCCTGATCGTCAAACATCTGTAACATTACAACGATCAACAGATCAGAGGATGAAAATCATAGACTGAACTCTACTACACTTAGGAAACATCATTAATCACATTAAACATTCTATTCTATCTCTCCATTCAAAACCAGAATTGACAAGTTCTACCAAATAGAACACAGAATGAGTCAGGAAAAACCCAGTACTATCAAAAACATAGGCTACACGAGATGGAGAGCACAAAATCCAGATCGATGAAAGGAGTTGTGTGATGAAAACATCAAACTTAGATCACCCCAGGAAGAGAAAAAGAAATGAAATTGATTGAATCTCATAGCAATGAGAGTCTCATCAGATCTCTACCGTAGGAAATAGATTCACGCCTAAGAACAACTAAGATCCACAAATCCCCAACGATCTAAATACGCAATATATTTGAGGAAAAGGAAAATGGATAAACCTCAGGCTTTTGTTTACCTTCAAGAGAGCGTAGAGGCAGAGACTTTGTCTTCGATTCTTCTTCCCTCACAGTGTTAACAGAAACAGATCGGAAGCGAACACTCTCCGATTAAATAGATGAAGTTGGTTACGACGTCGTTTACAGAAATAAAGAGAACAAAAGATATGTGGCTGCTGGTATTCGAGCCCAGGTCTCCACGGCCACAACGTGGAATTCTTACCACTAAACTACAGCCACTTTGTTGATTAAAGTTTCAATTAACTACTATTTTACCTGATACAATGTTTCCTTTGTGAGATATCTATCATTCATCAGCTAAGCAACTATGCCATGAAACTTCCATCTTCAAAGGTCACAACAACGACAACGAACTTCTTTCTCTGGGAATTTACCTCCAGATAAAAAAAAGACATAATAAATAATCTACACAATTTAAATAGTACCATTCTGTTCAAAGGTTTTGGCTTTGAAATTTGTTGGTGCCTTGTCGAGTTCCTCTTGCTCAAGTTCCGCAGTAGTTTTTTGCTTTAGTAGGATGAGCTCTAAGCATTGTTTGGAGCACAAGGGTCTTTGGTGCAGTAAGGTGAGGCTTCTAATCATTATGCTGGTTGCAAGGTATAGATACATATCAGATGCCACTTGAAACAGAAGAAGTTCAATACACTTGTGTTGAAGCTACAGAAGATGTCTCTGCATGTTGGTTCGCCCTAGCGATTTTGTTTCAAGATGAAAATTCCTGCAAATGGTAAGTTATGAGCCTCTCTTGTTTTAAAATGATGATAAGTCTCTTCTAAGGTGTGTTTACCTGAACTTCTAATAGATGTGGGAGTGCTTCTTTGTGGCTCTGGCAAAGCTGGAGCTGCCCAAAATCTGCATCAAAACAAGAGAATGAATTGTTTTAGATTTCTCTTCATGAGGTGTATATATATAACCACAGTGAAACCAAATGCATTACCCTTCTTTTGTTCACATGGTCGAGCTTTAAACTTGGGAGATCTTTTGCCACCATCTCTTCCTCAATCTCTGCACTACTCTTCACTTTTAAAGGACGAGAGCTCGTTGGGATGTCACAAACTCTGGCTCTTTAGGTCTTGTCATAGTTTGGTTCTGCACAAAGAAGAAAACCATCACCATCCTGGAAGTTAATTATATAATAAGGAAACAGAGAAACTATCTTTGTTTCTTTACCTGTGGGAAGAGAAGCGTTTGGCCTGAGTCAATGACAACTCTTGTGTGCTTGTTTTGGAACTTTTCAATCAATTCAGCAGTTGAAATGAAAGGCTCGATTCTCTTGTCGATGGAGAATCACCACCCTTCAACGCTCTTATCCATGGACTCCAGCGGCTCATCTCACGAAGAGCTTGATCTCGACATGAACAACGATGGTAATAACAATCACCAGATCACTCTTTACAACCCACCAGACAAAACCTCATTCGAATTTTGGGTCGGCCACCACGAAATGGTAAGCAATGACCAGTATGAAGATGAAAATTCCGAGAAAATTGGCAAAGAATCCGAGGTCCTGATCGTCAAACATCTGTAACATTACAACGATCAACAGATCAGAGGATGAAAATCATAGACTGAACTCTACTACACTTAGGAAACATCATTAATCACATTAAACATTCTATTCTATCTCTCCATTCAAAACCAGAATTGACAAGTTCTACCAAATAGAACACAGAATGAGTCAGGAAAACCCAGTACTATCAAAACATAGGCTACACGAGATGGAGAGCACAAAATCCAGATCGATGAAAGGAGTTGTGTGATGAAAACATCAAACTTAGATCACCCCAGGAAGAGAAAAGAAATGAAATTGATTGAATCTCATAGCAATGAGAGTCTCATCAGATCTCTACCGTAGGAAATAGATTCACGCCTAAGAACAACTAAGATCCACAAATCCCCAACGATCTAAATACGCAATATATTTGAGGAAAAGGAAAATGGATAAACCTCAGGCTTTTGTTTACCTTCAAGAGAGCGTAGAGGCAGAGACTTTGTCTTCGATTCTTCTTCCCTCACAGTGTTAACGAAACAGATCGGAAGCGAACACTCTCCGATTAAATAGATGAAGTTGGTTACGACGTCGTTTACAGAAATAAAGAGAACAAAAAGATATGTGGCTGCTGGTATTCGAGCCCAGGTCTCCACGGCCACAACGTGGAATTCTTACCACTAAACTACAGCCACTTTGTTGATTAAAGTTTCAATTAACTACTATTTTACCTGATACAATGTTTCCTTTGTGAGATATCTATCATTCATCAGCTAAGCAACTATGCCATGAAACTTCCATCTTCAAAGGTCACAACAACGACAACGAACTTCTTTCTCTGGGAATTTACCTCCAGACGTAAACTATAAAGTTTATGACTCTGTACTATATAATACAGCAGACGACTTGTAAATGTCCATACCTTTAGAAATTTCCAAAGCTCTTTGAGTCTTGTCTTCTTCTCATACGGTTTGTGTTCACTTTGCAGTGTAATTATAATCCTCCATGGTAACATGTCAGAAGCATCAATTTTCAAAAAGACAAGATTGTTTAAACGGATTGGTACAGGTAACTCTCATGGTTATGTGAAGAATCTAAACTTACTCTTACCATGGAAATCTCAACAACTTGTTAAAACTGTGGTTCAAGCTACAAGCCATAGAGAAGACATGCGCGTAAATGCTCTATGGTATAGCTTTAAACAAGTAACTTGCATGATGAAAGCACTAGGGAACACACACAAGTCTTCATCTATTAAAAACCACATTGTCAAAATACATTACTGGTGAAACATCTTGACCCTATGGAATGCTAAAAGCATGTTTAATTCCGACACATAATAATTGTTTTGTATAGCGCACATTCATTCAGAATAATCATCATTATTATCACTATATTGATTAGCATCTTGTTCCATCCCGTGTTTCCAGGATCTGCCAAGGCCTTCTTCGTCCTCTAACCTTCTCATCTTGGAGCTCGACGCACCATTCCTAGAATTTGAATTATTAACCTACATCCAAAGAAATTTGCCAAGAGCTGTAGAATCTTCCACATATACTTCTTGTGTTACTCTTGTAAAAGGCTTAAAATGTTTTCTTTCACTGTTACCATTGAATCTTTATGCTCGATTATTGATACAGACGATCTGTTCCTTACAGTCACCCTTGAAGGTACTGGTAAGTGTTCAATCTCATCCGCTCTTCCTTCCCTAGCCCTTCTCTTCCTCATGTTCAGCCTTGTTGGTAGGGGCTGCCACATGCTCACAGGATCATCATCTCATATGTAAAAAAAAAAGATATACAACTGAACTATGTAAGCAGGTATAGTTCAGGGAATACCAGATAGCTAGCGGTCCCATCCTCGAACGACACCAGGTATGTGTCACGCTCGTTTGGATCATTTGGTGGTATCTGTTTTAAAACACGTAAATATTTTTTTTTTTCGATTTGTAACCAAAAAACAATCAAAATTTAACTCAAATCACATTCGGCTAAGGTACATACCTCCCAGAGGTATTCGCGAACCCAAGTATAAGAGATATCCTCGTTTTCATCATGTATATCCTTAGACAACTGGCACAGCAACATATAAACAAGTTGATATAAAACAGGTATCATAAACAACTTGAGAAATAAGCATGTCTACCTCATCCAAGGAAGGAACCATGTATGCCAGGATTTTTTCAGGATTGCCATTGTCCGATCCAGCAATCACATAGCTTTTTAAAACGGCCTGTGAAGGACGAGGTCAGAGCTCTCCCTCAATATAAGAAAGAGGTCAATTTATGTGCTTATAATAAAGAACCTACGTTGAGGCAACCAACCATTTTTATGATTCACCCTGATAAAACATATCCCATCCTAACTCGAATGCACTTATGCAGGCAACGAAAATGATATAGTTTTCACATTAATCTCATTGAACAAATTACTACTCTTTTACAGAAAAGAGACCATGCTCACGGATAACCACAACACAAACTTACCCGTGACTCATGTTCATCACGAATTGAAGAGTCCAACTTGCCAAAAAATTCAGAATCAGCTGTAGGAGCACTATCAAAATTCGCTACCACAAACTGCTCCTCGTACCTGTCTCGGAAATTCCATGAAACAGATTGGCATATGCTAACTATTACTGGTTTTCCATCCACTAAAAACTCTAGCAAAGAAACATTGTAACAGGGAATGAAGGCGAGAAAATAAAGAGGATCAAACCTGTCAAAATTTGGCAATAATGGTAAAACTTCAACAGGCTGCAACTTTTTATTGGTGGCATGAACTGGTCGGGATTTGCAGGCCTCGAAGGAAGCTTCAATATCCTTAATCTGCCTCTCTCTAAAGACCAAGAAACAGAAACCCATTACGCCACTATTTTTTCTCACTCTCTTTAGAGAAACACAAACACAATACCTATTGTTAAGATTTTGCAAGATATCGACGCCTCCTTTCATCTCACGCAGTTCTTTTGCTCTTTTCTCAGTCAGAGACTACACATGGTAAAGATAGAGGGGCTTGACAAGCCATACGTTACAAAAATAAAAAGGAATTTACCAAGGAACAAAGAACATGCTCCTTCCATCTGGCTATAATCACAGGGAAGAAGAATCGAATCACAGAACTAGGGTTGTTCTTTCTTGGTTCCTTCCTTCTTTTCAGACAGAATGTGTGTCTGTGTAATAATCACAGCGGTCAAGTTTTTGAATATGGAGTTGTTACTTTCTCTCAACGGCCTTATTTTTTTTCCCTTTTAATGCATTCGCCTCCTATCTCTAAAGCCTATATTTTTCCAGTCAATGTTCTTCTTCTTCCCTGAAACTCTGTCGTTTTGAAGCTTCTGCCTTATATCAACTAGGGAACACACAATCCATAGAGAAGAAATGCTCATGAATGGTAGCTTAAACAAGTAACTTGCATGATGAAAGCACTAGGGAACACACAAGTCTTTTATCTCTTAAACCCCACATTTCCGACATACATTACTGGCAAAACATGTCTCGACCCTATGGAATGCAATGCCAAAAGCATGTTTGATTCGGACACATAATAATTGTTTTGTATGGCGCACATTCATTCAGAATAATCATCATTATTATCACTATACTGATTAGCATCTTGTTCCGACCCGTGTTTCCAAGATCTGCCAAGGCCTTCTTCGTCCTCTAACCTTCTCATCTTGGAGCTCGACGCACCATTCCTAGAATTTGAATTAACCTACATCCAAAGAAGAGTTGTAGAATCTTCCACATACACTTCTTGTGTTGTAAAGGATTAAATGTTCGGATTTTACTGTTACCATTGAATCTTTATGTTCGATTATTGATACAGACGATCTGTTCCTTACAGTCACCCTTGAAGGTACTGGTAAGTGTTCAATCTCATCAGGCGCTCTTCCTTCCCTCGCCTTCTCTTCCTCATGTTCAGCCTAGTTGGTAGGGGCTGCCACATGCTCACAGGGTCAATCTCATATGGAACAACCGAGGTGTAACAAAAGAGATGCAGGTATAGTTTAGAGAATACCAAATAGCTAGCGGTCCCATCCTCAAACGACACCAGGTATGTGTCACGCTCGTTTGGTTCCTTTGGTGGTATCTGTTATAGAACAGGTAATATTTTTTATTTCGATTAGCAACCAAAACAATCAAATTTTACTCAAATGACATTGGGCTAAGGTACATACATCCCAGAGGTATTCGCGAACCCAAGTATAAGAGATATCCTCGTTTTCATCATGCATATCCTTAGACAACTGGCACAGCAACATATAAACAAGTTGATATAAAAAGCAGGTAGCATAAACAAATTGAGAAAAAGCATGTCTACCTCGTCCAAGGAAGGAACCATGTACGCCAGGATTTTTCGGGATTGCTATTGTCCGATCCAGCAATTACATAGCTTTTAAAACGGCCTGTGAAGGGCGAGGTCAAACTCTCCCTCAATATAAGAAAGAGGTCAATTTATGTGCTTATAATAAAGAACCTACGTTGAGGCAACCAACCATTTTATGATTCACCCTGATAAAACATATCCCATCCTAACTTCGAATGCACTTGCATGCGGCGAAAATGATATAGTTTTCGCATTATTCACATTGAACATATTACTCACGCAAGGAAGGAAAGTGATAACTGGACCAACCACAACACAAACTCACCCGTGATTCATGTTCATCACGAATAGAAGAGTCAATTTGCCAAAAACTCAGAATCAGCTGTAGGAGCACTATCAAAATTCGCTACCACAAACTGCTCCTCGTACCTGTCTCGGAAATTCCATGAAACAGATTGGCATATGCTAACTATTACTGGTTTTCCATCCACTATAACTCTTGCAAAGAAACATTGTAACAGGGAATGAAGGCGAGAAAATAAAGAGGAACAAACCTATCGAAATATGGCAATAGTGGTAAAACTTCAACTGGCTGCAACTTTTATTGGTGGCATGAACTGGTCGAGATTTGCAGGCCTCGAAGGATGCTTCAATATCCTTGATCTGCCTCTCTCTAAAGACCAAGAAACAGAAACCCATTACACCAATAATTTTATTCACTTTCTTTAGAAACACAAATACCACCACACACCTATTGTTAAGATTTTGCAAGATGTCGAGGCCTCCTTTCATCTCCCGCAGTTCTTTTGCTCTCTTCTCAGTTAGAGACTACACATAGTAAAACAAAGAAGTTTTGATACCGTCTTCACACTAAAAAACAAAGCAGAATATTCCAAGAACCAAGAGATTGATATACCTGTCTTGTGGATTCATTATTAATAGAAGAAATGTACTGCGTTTTGACGAGCCAGGAAACACCTTTATCGGTAGGTCTTTCTTTTCTCTTGATGCCATCTTTCTTGATAGGGGTAACAGCATCATCGTCACGCAACAGTTCTTCATCTTCAGGGGCAAGAGGCTGCCTCACTTTCGGTGGTCTGGAAAGAGCCAAGACAATAAGAAACTGAAGCAATCTATAAGATATTTTTGAGAGAGAGAGGAGAGATCATTACTTGTAGACACTTAGGTCAAGAAGATCCAAGGGTATTCCAAGATCAGGCTCGGCAAAGATCTTTGGTTTCCATAACTTCTCCAGAGACGTGATGGTATACTTTGTATATCTAAAGGCATCAAACAGATATTAGAACAATGACAAATGTGAATTTTACAAAAAATGGATGAGTGAGGTAACATACTGATCTTTATCACGCTTGATGGTCATAAGCTTAAGCTGAGCACTAGGATCAGGAAGCTCATTCCGGAACCTGGAAGTAGATAATCAGCTAAAGTAAGCAGCGTGGAAAGAGCAAATAAAGAGAAAAAGGGAAGAAGAAGAAGAAGACAGACTTGAGCTTGCAGATGAAGGTGGTTGGTTTCTTTAATCGATTCTCGACCCTATCCGTAGTTAGAAGAGGCGTAGGCTTCCTCTCCTCCGTGTGCGACTTGGGAATCTGAGACGACTTGTGAGACGTTTTCATCTGCTGATGATGCCTTTCTTTCTCGGCCTCCCTCTTCTTCCTCAGCCTCCTCTCTTCTTCGGAATTCTTAGTAGGGGGATGATGAGCCCTGTGGTGCTTCGACGGAGGAACGCCGTGAGCACGCTCCCGCGGCTTGGAGGCCACTTTGTGGCGGTCATTGGTCGCCTGGTTCCGTGGAGGATCGGGTACTACGGGAGGAGGTGCTGAGGGAGGAGGAGGAGGCGGAGGAGGAGCTTGGAGCTGGTTGAATTGAGGAGGATGCTGATAGTAAGCATGCTGAGGATAAGCGTACGATTGATGCGACGGTGGCGGTGGGGGAGGAACGGGAGGTGGTAACGACGGGGGAAGGGGAGGAGGGGGTGGAGGATTTTGCGGCGGCGGTGGGAGGGGAGACGGAGGAGGCGGCGGCCGGTACGACGCCATTCTTTTTGATCGGAGTTTTGTTAGATTTAGATCCTAATCGCTAAAAAATCGTGATGTATGCAAAAAACTTTCTTTTTGTCAACAGAATCTTAGGTCAAATAAGAAGGAGATGATAGGGAAATGACGGTATGGTCCTTCATTAAAAGAACCAAAAAAAAATAAACCCAAGTTAACATCGTAACCAGATCGAACTCGTCAACACTTTAGAAGGGATTAGATTCCTCGGTACACACAATATTTTGCAGCAAAAGCTAAAACGCTCATGAAGAGAATGAAAAAAAAGAAGCTAAACCCAGATAAATATTAGACCATTGATATCAATCTAAATCTCATTACTCATACAAAAGCATATAATGCACTAAAGGAATACATGCAATGGGAACTTATAGTCCCTTTCCTTAACTTGTCTCCATTGCTGCCTTGTGATACTTGTCCAATTCAGCATCGAGATCCTCTGCAGATACCTTTTCATCACGTCCTCTTCCACTGCCACGACCCCCAGCTCCTCTACCTCCCCTACCTCCTCTGCCACCTCGGAAATTACCACCGCCAAAACCACCACGAGGCCGCCCCATAAAACCACCTCTTCCTCTGTTGTATAACAAAAACAATTAATAGGACCAATAGGGAAGTAATCAACCTATCAAAATCTACTTAGCTGACTACAATCTAACTAAAACAAGTCAATTTCTTAAAGATAATAAATTAATAACTGAATAACAACACAGCGAGCACAAACCTGAAATTTCCATTGAAGTTCCCATTAAAGCTTCCATTGTAGTTATCGTTAAAGTTGCCAAGTATCCCATTTGTTGGGAAAGGAATTTGAACTGGAGCAAGAACTGGAGGTGTTGGAGCTGAAAATCGAGAAAATTTGCAAAGAATCCGAGGTCCGATCGTCAAACATCTGTAACATCACAACGATCAACAATCAGAAAATGAAAATCACACATGAACTCTACTACACTAGGAAGGAGAGCACAAAATCCAGATCGATCAAAGGTGTTGTGTAATGAATACATCAAACTTAGACCACGCCGAGAAATTAAAAGCGAAATTGATTGAATCACATCAGATCTCTACCGTCGAATTAGATTCATGCGCAAGAACAAGTAAGATCCACAACTTACCGGCGATCTAAATACGTAATATATTTGAGGAAAAGGAAAATGGATAAATCTCAGGCTTTTTACCTTCGAGCATAGTAGAGGCAGAGAATTTATCTTCGATTCTTCTTCCCTCACAGTGTTAACGAAACAAATCGAAGCGGAGACTTGCCTATTACATTAGATGAACTTGGTTACTGACGTCGTTTACAAAAATAAAGAGAACAAGATTAATGGTGTGGCTGCTGAGATTCGAGCTCAGGTCTCCACGGCCACAACGTGGAATTCTCACCACTAAACTACAGCCACATTTTTGATAAATAATCAAACAAAACTACACATTTTGCCTTGGAAGATGACACCATCTGCGAGCAACTGCAACCACATAACACATATCTTAGTCATAAGCAAACACAGTAAATGCAATACAGGGATCTACCAAGAAAGGTCAATGATCACCAGTAATGTGCCTTAGAAGATAACAAACCTTTTTTTTGGAACACAGAAGATAACAAACTGTTATTCCAAGTGAATAAGGAAATGAGAAAGTATAGTTTGTAGTTTTGAGTTCCAAAAAGAAGAAGAGAAAGTAGAGTTTGAACCTGTGCAACTGTAAAGAGTTCATCTGATCCTTTTAGACCTAGATGGGAATTATGAAACAGGTTGATGTTAACAGACATTTCAGAAACAGGTGTAAATCTAGAGATACACCAAAACCACAGGTGTTGCAAAAAAATGCCCATATCTCTCCTTTACTTTCAAATATGATGGGTTTATTTGTTCCCAAGTTAGATCGATATATCTCGAGATAAAAAAAAAAGACATAATAAATAATCTACACAATTTAAATAGTACCATTCTGTTCAAAGGTTTTGGCTTTGAAATTTGTTGGTGCCTTGTCGAGTTCCTCTTGCTCAAGTTCCGCAGTAGTTTTTTTGCTTTAGTAGGATGAGCTCTAAGCATTGTTTGGAGCACAAGGGTCTTTGGTGCAGTAAGGTGAGGCTTCTAATCATTATGCTGGTTGCAAGGTATAGATACATATCAGATGCCACTTGAAACAGAAGAAGTTCAATACACTTGTGTTGAAGCTACAGAAGATGTCTCTGCATGTTGGTTCGCCCTAGCGATTTTGTTTCAAGATGAAATTCCTGCAAATGGTAAGTTATGAGCCTCTCTTGTTTTAAAATGATGATAAGTCTCTTCTAAGGTGTGTTTACCTGAACTTCTAATAGATGTGGGAGTGCTTCTTTGTGGCTCTGGCAAAGCTGGAGCTGCCCAAAATCTGCATCAAAACAAGAGAATGAATTGTTTTAGATTTCTCTTCATGAGGTGTATATATATAACCACAGTGAAACCAAATGCATTACCCTTCTTTTGTTCACATGGTCGAGCTTTAAACTTGGGAGATCTTTTGCCACCATCTCTTCCTCAATCTCTGCACTACTCTTCACTTTTAAAGGACGAGAGCTCGTTGGGATGTCACAAACTCTGGCTCTTTAGGTCTTGTCATAGTTTGGTTCTGCACAAAGAAGAAAACCATCACCATCCTGGAAGTTAATTATATAATAAGGAAACAGAGAAACTATCTTTGTTTCTTTACCTGTGGGAAGAGAAGCGTTTGGCCTGAGTCAATGACAACTCTTGTGTGCTTGTTTTGGAACTTTTTCAATCAATTCAGCAGTTGAAATGAAAGGTTTAATCTTCTCACGGGCATAAACCTTACAAATGCGAACACAAAAGTTAACAACCAGGCAGGGTCTGTTCGAAAATTTTATATTAAGGATCCAATGAAGTCTCAGAACTCACCTGTCTTGATTATCCTGAATCAGATTGGTAATGGCAGCTATGTACTTAACACACTCGTTTCCCTGCACTGAGGCATCTTTTCTAGCAGTTTGCTGCGGCTTCTTAAGAAACTGAGTCTCCTCCTCCTTGAGATAACTGCAGTGGTGGTTTTGGTGTGCAGGCTTCTTCTTCTTCATTGAAGTTGCACATTGCCTCTACCTTGCTTTCATTCTAGGAACCGATGCTGCACGCACACAAAACTATAACTTTAGGTACAAAGAACATGCTCCTTCCATCTGGCTATAATCACAGGGAAGAAGAATCGAATCACAGAACTAGGGTTGTTCTTTCTTGGTTCCTTCTTCTTTTCAGACAGAATGTGTGTCTGTGTAATAATCACAGCGGTCAAGTTTTTGAATATGGAGTTGTTACTTTCTCTCAACGGCCTTATTTTTTTTCCCTTTTAATGCATTCGCCTCCTATCTCTAAAGCCTATATTTTTCCAGTCAATGTTCTTCTTCTTCCCTGAAACTCTGTCGTTTTGAAGCTTCTGCCTTATATCAACTAGGGAACACACAATCCATAGAGAAGAAATGCTCATGAATGGTAGCTTAAACAAGTAACTTGCATGATGAAAGCACTAGGGAACACACAAGTCTTTTATCTCTTAAACCCCACATTTCCGACATACATTACTGGCAAAACATGTCTCGACCCTATGGAATGCAATGCCAAAAGCATGTTTGATTCGGACACATAATAATTGTTTTGTATGGCGCACACATTCATTCAGAATAATCATCATTATTATCACTATACTGATTAGCATCTTGTTCCGACCCGTGTTTCCAAGATCTGCCAAGGCCTTCTTCGTCCTCTAACCTTCTCATCTTGGAGCTCGACGCACCATTCCTAGAATTTGAATTAACCTACATCCAAAGAAGAGTTGTAGAATCTTCCACATACACTTCTTGTGTTGTAAAGGATTAAATGTTCGGATTTTACTGTTACCATTGAATCTTTATGTTCGATTATTGATACAGACGATCTGTTCCTTACAGTCACCCTTGAAGGTACTGGTAAGTGTTCAATCTCATCAGGCGCTCTTCCTTCCTCGCCCTTCTCTTCCTCATGTTCAGCCTAGTTGGTAGGGGCTGCCACATGCTCACAGGGTCAATCTCATATGGAACAACCGAGTGTAACAAAAGAGATGCAGGTATAGTTTAGAGAATACCAAATAGCTAGCGGTCCCATCCTCAAACGACACCAGGTATGTGTCACGCTCGTTTGGTTCCTTTGGTGGTATCTGTTATAGAACAGGTAATATTTTTTATTTCGATTAGCAACCAAAACAATCAAATTTTACTCAAATGACATTGGGCTAAGGTACATACATCCCAGAGGTATTCGCGAACCCAAGTATAAGAGATATCCTCGTTTTCATCATGCATATCCTTAGACAACTGGCACAGCAACATATAAACAAGTTGATATAAAAAGCAGGTAGCATAAACAAATTGAGAAAAAGCATGTCTACCTCGTCCAAGGAAGGAACCATGTACGCCAGGATTTTTCGGGATTGCTATTGTCCGATCCAGCAATTACATAGCTTTTAAAATGGCCTGTCAAGGATGAAGATCCAGAGCTGAGGTCAATTTTACGCAGGGAAGGAAAGTGATATAGTTTTCGCATTATTCACATTGAACATATTACTTAAGGAAGGAAAGTGATAACTGGACCAACCACAACACAAACTCACCCGTGATTCATGTTCATCACGAATAGAAGAGTCCAATTTGCCAAAAACTCAGAATCAGCTGTAGGAGCACTATCAAAATTCGCTACCACAAACTGCTCCTCATACCTGTGTCGAACATTAAAAGGAAGATTGAAATAGATTAGCATATGCTACGAGTCCAGTGAAAACTAGTACTGGTTTTCCATCCACTATAACTCTTGCAAAGAAACATTGGAACAGGACCAACGCCCCTCTTTAAGTACTATACAGTTAGACCTCAACAGGGAAAATAAAGAGGAACAAACCTATCGAAATATGGCAATAGTGGTAAAACTTCAACTGGCTGCAACTTTTATTGGTGGCATGAACTGGTCGAGATTTGCAGGCCTCGAAGGATGCTTCAATATCCTTGATCTGCCTCTCTCTAAAAGACCAAGAAACAGAAACCCATTACACCAATAATTTTTATTCACTTTCTTTAGAAACACAAATACCACCACACACCTATTGTTAAGATTTTGCAAGATGTCGAGGCCTCCTTTCATCTCCCGCAGTTCTTTTGCTCTCTTCTCAGTTAGAGACTACACATAGTAAAACAAAGAGTTTTGATACCGTCTTCACACTAAAAAACAAAGCAGAATATTCCAAGAACCAAGAGATTGATATACCTGTCTTGTGGATTCATTATTAATAGAAGAAATGTACTGCGTTTTGACGAGCCAGGAAACACCTTTATCGGTAGGTCTTTCTTTTCTCTTGATGCCATCTTTCTTGATAGGGTAACAGCATCATCGTCACGCAACAGTTCTTCATCTTCAGGGGCAAGAGGCTGCCTCACTTTCGGTGGTCTGGAAAGAGCCAAGACAATAAGAAACTGAAGCAATCTATAAGATATTTTAGAGAGAGGGAGAGATCATTACTTGTAGACACTTAGGTCAAGAAGATCAAAGGGTATTCCAAGATCAGGCTCGGCAAAGATCTTTGGTTTCCATAACTTCTCCAGAGACGTGATGGTATACTTTGTGTATCTAATGAGCTAAATCAGATATAAGAAGAAACACAAATATGAATTAAAAGAGTAACATACTGATCAAAGGTTTTGGCTTTGAAATTTGTTGGTGCCTTGTCGAGTTCCTCTTGCTCAAGTTCCGCAGTAGTTTTTGCTTTAGTAGGATGAGCTCTAAGCATTGTTTGGAGCACAAGGGTCTTTGGTGCAGTAAGGTGAGGCTTCTAATCATTATGCTGGTTGCAAGGTATAGATACATATCAGATGCCACTTGAAACAGAAGAAGTTCAATACACTTGTGTTGAAGCTACAGAAGATGTCTCTGCATGTTGGTTCGCCCTAGCGATTTTGTTTCAAGATGAAATTCCTGCAAATGGTAAGTTATGAGCCTCTCTTGTTTTAAAATGATGATAAGTCTCTTCTAAGGTGTGTTTACCTGAACTTCTAATAGATGTGGGAGTGCTTCTTTGTGGCTCTGGCAAAGCTGGAGCTGCCCAAAATCTGCATCAAAACAAGAGAATGAATTGTTTTAGATTTCTCTTCATGAGGTGTATATATATAACCACAGTGAAACCAAATGCATTACCCTTCTTTTGTTCACATGGTCGAGCTTTAAACTTGGGAGATCTTTTGCCACCATCTCTTCCTCAATCTCTGCACTACTCTTCACTTTTAAAGGACGAGAGCTCGTTGGGATGTCACAAACTCTGGCTCTTTAGGTCTTGTCATAGTTTGGTTCTGCACAAAGAAGAAAACCATCACCATCCTGGAAGTTAATTATATAATAAGGAAACAGAGAAACTATCTTTGTTTCTTTACCTGTGGGAAGAGAAGCGTTTGGCCTGAGTCAATGACAACTCTTGTGTGCTTGTTTTGGAACTTTTTCAATCAATTCAGCAGTTGAAATGAAAGGTTTAATCTTCTCACGGGCATAAACCTTACAAATGCGAACACAAAGTTAACAACCAGGCAGGGTCTGTTCGAAAATTTTATATTAAGGATCCAATGAAGTCTCAGAACTCACCTGTCTTGATTATCCTGAATCAGATTGGTAATGGCAGCTATGTACTTAACACACTCGTTTCCCTGCACTGAGGCATCTTTTTCTAGCAGTTTGCTGCGGCTTCTTAAGGGAAACTGAGTCTCCTCCTCCTTGAGATAACTGCAGTGGTGGTTTTGGTGTGCAGGCTTCTTCTTCTTCATTGAAGTTGCACATTGCCTCTACCTTGCTTTCATTCTAGGAACCGATGCTGCACGCACACAAAACTATAACTTTAGGTACAAAGAACATGCTCCTTCCATCTGGCTATAATCACAGGGAAGAAGAATCGAATCACAGAACTAGGGTTGTTCTTTCTTGGTTCCTTCCTTCTTTTTCAGACAGAATGTGTGTCTGTGTAATAATCACAGCGGTCAAGTTTTTGAATATGGAGTTGTTACTTTCTCTCAACGGCCTTATTTTTTTCCCCTTTTAATGCATTCGCCTCCTATCTCTAAAGCCTATATTTTTCCAGTCAATGTTCTTCTTCTTCCCTGAAACTCTGTCGTTTTGAAGCTTCTGCCTTATATCAACTAGGGAACACACAATCCATAGAGAAGAAATGCTCATGAATGGTAGCTTAAACAAGTAACTTGCATGATGAAAGCACTAGGGAACACACAAGTCTTTTATCTCTTAAACCCCACATTTCCGACATACATTACTGGCAAAACATGTCTCGACCCTATGGAATGCAATGCCAAAAGCATGTTTGATTCGGACACATAATAATTGTTTTGTATGGCGCACACATTCATTCAGAATAATCATCATTATTATCACTATACTGATTAGCATCTTGTTCCGACCCGTGTTTCCAAGATCTGCCAAGGCCTTCTTCGTCCTCTAACCTTCTCATCTTGGAGCTCGACGCACCATTCCTAGAATTTGAATTAACCTACATCCAAAGAAGAGTTGTAGAATCTTCCACATACACTTCTTGTGTTGTAAAGGATTAAATGTTCGGATTTTACTGTTACCATTGAATCTTTATGTTCGATTATTGATACAGACGATCTGTTCCTTACAGTCACCCTTGAAGGTACTGGTAAGTGTTCAATCTCATCAGACGCTCTTCCTTCCCTCGCCCTTCTCTTCCTCATGTTCAGCCTAGTTGGTAGGGGCTGCCACATGCTCACAGGGTCAATCTCATATGGAACAACCGAGTGTAACAAAAAGAGATGCAGGTATAGTTTAGAGAATACCAAATAGCTAGCGGTCCCATCCTCAAACGACACCAGGTATGTGTCACGCTCGTTTGGTTCCTTTGGTGGTATCTGTTATAGAACAGGTAATATTTTTTATTTCGATTAGCAACCAAAAACAATCAAATTTTACTCAAATGACATTGGGCTAAGGTACATACATCCCAGAGGTATTCGCGAACCCAAGTATAAGAGATATCCTCGTTTTCATCATGCATATCCTTAGACAACTGGCACAGCAACATATAAACAAGTTGATATAAAAAAAGCAGGTAGCATAAACAAATTGAGAAAAAAAGCATGTCTACCTCGTCCAAGGAAGGAACCATGTACGCCAGGATTTTTTCGGGATTGCTATTGTCCGATCCAGCAATTACATAGCTTTTTAAAATGGCCTGTCAAGGATGAAGATCCAGAGCTGAGGTCAATTTTACGCAGGGAAGGAAAGTGATATAGTTTTCGCATTATTCACATTGAACATATTACTACGCAAGGAAGGAAAGTGATAACTGGACCAACCACAACACAAACTCACCCGTGATTCATGTTCATCACGAATAGAAGAGTCCAATTTGCCAAAAAACTCAGAATCAGCTGTAGGAGCACTATCAAAATTCGCTACCACAAACTGCTCCTCGTACCTGTGTCGAACATTAAAAAAGGAAGATTGAAATAGATTAGCATATGCTACGAGTCCAGTGAAAACTAGTACTGGTTTTCCATCCACTATAACTCTTGCAAAGAAACATTGGAACAGGACCAACGCCCCTCTTTAAGTACTATACAGTTAGACCTCAACAGGGAAAATAAAGAGGAACAAACCTATCGAAATATGGCAATAGTGGTAAAACTTCAACTGGCTGCAACTTTTTATTGGTGGCATGAACTGGTCGAGATTTGCAGGCCTCGAAGGATGCTTCAATATCCTTGATCTGCCTCTCTCTAAAAGACCAAGAAACAGAAACCCATTACACCAATAATTTTTATTCACTTTCTTTAGAGAAACACAAATACCACCACACACCTATTGTTAAGATTTTGCAAGATGTCGAGGCCTCCTTTCATCTCCCGCAGTTCTTTTGCTCTCTTCTCAGTTAGAGACTACACATAGTAAAACAAAGAAGTTTTGATACCGTCTTCACACTAAAAAAAACAAAGCAGAATATTCCAAGAACCAAGAGAGATTGATATACCTGTCTTGTGGATTCATTATTAATAGAAGAAATGTACTGCGTTTTGACGAGCCAGGAAACACCTTTATCGGTAGGTCTTTCTTTTCTCTTGATGCCATCTTTCTTGATAGGGGTAACAGCATCATCGTCACGCAACAGTTCTTCATCTTCAGGGGCAAGAGGCTGCCTCACTTTCGGTGGTCTGGAAAGAGCCAAGACAATAAGAAACTGAAGCAATCTATAAGATATTTTTGAGAGAGAGAGGGAGAGATCATTACTTGTAGACACTTAGGTCAAGAAGATCCAAGGGTATTCCAAGATCAGGCTCGGCAAAGATCTTTGGTTTCCATAACTTCTCCAGAGACGTGATGGTATACTTTGTGTATCTAATGAGCTAAATCAGATATAAGAAGAAACACAAATATGAATTAAAAGAGTAACATACTGATCTTTATCACGCTTGATGGTCATAAGCTTAAGCTGAGCACTAGGATCAGGAAGCTCATTCCGGAACCTGGAAGAAGAAGAAGAAGAAGAAGAAGATAATATCTTCAGCCAAGAAACAAGTAATAAAGAGAAAAGAGGGAGGAAGGAGAGTGACTGACTTGAGCTTGCAGATGAAGGTGGTTGGTTTCTTTAACCGATTCTCGACCCTATCGGCTGTGAGAAGAGGCGTAGGCTTCCTCTCCTCCGTGTGCCCCTTGGGAACCTGAGACGACGATTTCATCTGCTGCCTCTCTTTCTCTTTCTCTGCCTCCCTCTTCTTCCTTTGCCTCCTCTCCTCTTCCGGATTCTTACTATGGGGATGATGATGAGGCCTGTGGTGCTGCTTCGATGGAGGACGCTCCCGCGGCGGCTTGGAGGCCGCTTTGTGGCGGTCATTGGTCGCTTGGTTCCGAGGAGGGTCCGGTACGGTAGGAGGAGGTGCTGACGGCGGAGGAGCTTGATGCTGGTTGAATTGAGGAGGAGGATAGTGGGACGGCTGTTGATAGTAAGTATGAGGAGGATAAGCGTAAGGTTGATGCGACGGCGGTGGGGAGGGACGGGAGGAGGTAACGACGGAGGAAGAGGTGGTGGGGTGGGGATTTTGAGGCGGCGGTGGGAGAGGAGACGGAGGAGGCGGCGGCCGGTACGACGCCATTCTTTTGGATCGGTGGTTTGTTAGATTTAGATCCTAATAGCTCGAAAATTCGTGATGTATGCAAAAAACTTTTTTGTTTGTCGACAGTATCTTAGGTCAAATAAGAAGGAGATGATAGGGAAAATTACAATATGGTCCTTCTTTAAATGAAAACAAGAGGAAATTATCCAAAATTAACATTGCAACCATATCGAACTTAATAAGGATTTGAATTCCTCAGGACACACAGTACTGGTTTCTCTGAAACGCTCACAAAGAGAAGAAAAGAACAAAGCTAAACTCAGATATAAATCTAAATCTCATACTCATACAAAAGCATTATCATGCACTAAAGGAATACATTGCAATGAACTTAGTCGCTTCTCTTAGCTTGTTTCCACTGCCGCTTTGTGATACTTGTCCAGTTCAGCATCAAGATCCTCTGCAGATACCTTTTCATCACGTCCTCTTCCACTGCCACGGCCTCCTCTACCTCCCCTGCCTCCTCTACCACCTCGGAAATTACCACCGCCTAAACCACCACGAGGCCGCCCCATAAAGCCACCTCTTCCCCTGTTGTTTAACAAAAATATTTGATAAGACCAAAGGGAAATAATCAATCAACCAATCAGAATCTACAGTCTAACTAAAACAAAGCCCTTTCTTCAAAGATAACAAACTGTTATTCCAAGTGAATAAGGAAATGAGAAAGTATAGTTTGTAGTTTTGAGTTCCAAAAAAGAAGAGAAAGTAGAGTTTGAACCTGTGCAACTGTAAAGAGTTCATCTGATCCTTTTAGACCTAGATGGGAATTATGAAACAGGTTGATGTTAACAGACATTTCAGAAACAGGTGTAAATCTAGAGATACACCAAAACCACAGGTGTTGCAAAAATGCCCATATCTCTCCTTTACTTTCAAATATGATGGGTTTATTTGTTCCCAAGTTAGATCGATATATCTCGAGATAAAAAAAAGACATAATAAATAATCTACACAATTTAAATAGTACCATTCTGTTCAAAGGTTTTGGCTTTGAAATTTGTTGGTGCCTTGTCGAGTTCCTCTTGCTCAAGTTCCGCAGTAGTTTTTGCTTTAGTAGGATGAGCTCTAAGCATTGTTTGGAGCACAAGGGTCTTTGGTGCAGTAAGGTGAGGCTTCTAATCATTATGCTGGTTGCAAGGTATAGATACATATCAGATGCCACTTGAAACAGAAGAAGTTCAATACACTTGTGTTGAAGCTACAGAAGATGTCTCTGCATGTTGGTTCTTTCTTGGCAAGTAAGCGGTCGAAGCTTATTCCTAGACAATTTTTCTTTCATTTCTAAAACCCGTGTAGCTTGGAGAGCTCCTCGTCCTAGCACTCTTCTTCTTCTTATTAGTACCAGCCTTGGCCTTTACCCCGGAGGTCTACTCTGGTTCTCCCACATCCTCATCTTCTATCATATTGTGGAGTATGATACATGCTCTCATAATCTTCCTATCTTTTCTTTGTTCAATGTTTTACCGGATTTCGCACAATTGCAAATCGAGATTGCAATACTCCAAAGCCCGCCCACATCTTTTCGGCTGCTTCTTGAAATTTAGCAAATAACTGTTGTTGAGGAGTTTGAGGGAGGGTGATAGATTGGATAAATGTTGA
Organism: Brassica carinata; assembly: GCA_016771965.1. NCBI lineage: Eukaryota > Viridiplantae > Streptophyta > Magnoliopsida > Brassicales > Brassicaceae > Brassica > Brassica carinata. The sequence continues at coordinate 8,835,163 of CM028700.1, forward strand.
CCATTTTGGATATATACCGTCTGTGAGGTAGACGCCAACTTATACATGTGTCCGTTGACCATATACTTTACCACAGAGCTCGACCTTCTAAAATGTCATCAAAAACAGGAGACCGATCGAGGACATTGATATCATTTAAGGTACGGAAGACCAAAAAGCGTGCCATATCCATTATTCTTAAAACATATTTTATTCTTAAATATCATAAAACATATCATAAAACATATTTTATTCTTAAATATCATAAAACATATCATAAAACATATTTTATTCTTAAATATCATAAAACATATCATAAAACATATTTTATAGACATATTTTATGTTTTATTTAATCAATAGTATTTAAGATAAATAAAATTATTTATAAGATTGCAACGATAATAAACTAAATGTAAATATAAACAACATTTTTTATGAAATACAGAAAATATAAATTTTATATATTAGATGATTAAATACAATAACTTAACATAAAATACAACAATTAAAGATAACAACAATAATTTTACATAAAGATAGAATAATTCCTAATCTTCATCACCAAATTTATTCCAAAGATTTTGAACTAAATCATTTTTCAATCGTTCATGCGTTTGCCTATCACGAAGATCATTCGACTCGGAAGATATTATTCAATTGTTGGCCTCTCGGTTTCCACCTCTGAACATCTGGGGCGTCTCCTTCTTCAAATTCATCTATATCAATACGAGTATCCATTCCGTTCATCTTCGACTATCATATTGTGGAGTATGATACATGCTCTCATAATCTTCCTATCTTTTCTTTGTTCAATGTTTTACCGGATTTCGCACAATTGCAAATCGAGATTGCAATACTCAAAGCCCGCTCCACATCTTTTCGGCTGCTTCTTGAAATTTAGCAAATAACTGTTGTTGAGTTTGATTAATAACGATGAAAAACATATCATAAAACATATTTTATAGACATATTTTATTCTTAAAACATATTTTATTCTTAAAACATATTTTATTCTTAAAACATATTTTATAGACATATTTTATTCTTAAATATCATAAAACATATTTTATTCTTAAAACATATTTTATTCTTAAATATCATAAAACATATCATAAAACATATCATAAAACATATCATAAAACATATTTTATTCTTAAATATCATAAAACATATCATAAAACATATCATAAAACATATCATAAAACATATTTTATTCTTAAAACATATTTTATAGACATATTTTATTCTTAAAACATATTTTATAGACATATTTTATTCTTAAATATCATAAAACATATTTTATTCTTAAATATCATAAAACATATTTTATAGACATATTTTATTCTTAAATATCATAAAACATATCATATTATAAGATGAAACAAATTATACATAAGATTGAGGCAGCATCAGAAGTTATACCTAAACACAAGTGGTTCCTGAAAGACACATACATGCAAGAACCTTCGACGTAGCAACTAGGTTACAAACACTCCGAGGAAAAAGAAGAACAAGAGATTATCCGTTTACTACTAGCAACTATGTTACTACTACTTATACTACTTATCCGTCAGTACTACTAGATCACCCGTGACTTCTACACCTTCACCCGTGACTCCTTCTCACATGCCCACTGCTACACCTGTCACAACAAAAGAGCCAACAGTCAGTATATATTTAAAATAACAAGTACAGAAAATAGTTTGACGACCAGACCTCAAGTACATGACTAATACTTCATATCATTTCAGCCATTAGTTTTAATTTCAGAGTGGTTTCCATTTCAGACAGTGGTTCTTTCTTGGCAAGTAAACGGTCAAGAAGCTTATTCCTAGACAATTTTTCTTTCATTTCTAAAACCCCGTGTAGCTTGGAGAGCTCCTCGTCCCTAGCACTCTTCTTCTTCTTATTAGTACCAGCCTTGGCCTTTACCCCGGAGGTCTACTCTGGTTCTCCCACATCCTCATCTTCTCTATCAACCTCCACGGCTTGTTTGCGTTTATCTTTCCCAGCGTCCTTCCTGTAGATGGAGCACCATTTCGATCATATCTCTACACCGATTTGTCTTCAACTCCGAAGCAATGAAACCGAAATTCGACAATGATTGAATTGGGAAAAGTAAAGGGATTATCGTCGAACTCTCACACATCTATACATATACAATGAAACTAAGAAAGCAGGAACTAAAGAAGCATTCAATAGGAGATAGTGGGATGAGTGAGATTTCTGGATTGATTATATGAACGATTACGTCGATTGCGTTAAAGAAGGAGAATTGTAGAGGTTATATTCTCCACCGTCAACATCAAATACAAAGAAATCTTATAAACCAGGTGTTTTGAAATCCGACCGGACACTAAACCAGATGATTTACGGATCACTTGATCATTGGATCAACTGCAGATGAATCGCGGATTAATAAATGAATTAGTTTTATTATATAATAATATATTAGCTATGAAAACAAATATATATAAAAACTAAAGTTAAGTATTTTAAGTGTACATACAAAATATTAAGAAATAGTTTAGATTATTTTAAAAAATTGTAACATAAGAGTTATGACATCTAAAAAATCAAGACATAAAATTAAACTTCCAATCCAAAATAAACCAAAATTAAAACATCATTGTAATAAATTGTCAATAACAAAATAAACTAACACCATATCACATCAACTAATTTTGGTTTTCTAAATTTTAAAACTTACTAACAAAATTTTCTAAATTTGTCACTTCATCATCTTTGGGATATTCTTCACAAGAGCATTCTCTAATTTATTATAATCAAGCTCGCTGTGTTTTTCTTTTTCAATAATCCAAAACTCTATTTTGCAATTCACATGATCATATGATTTTATTCTTTTGATCGTAAATTAAAAATTTAATGATTTGTTATAAACTAAGTTCAATAAAAACAATTTATTCACCTTTCTTGCAAACGTAAAATGTAGTGTAGAGGAATAATAAGCCTCATCGTGCTTTAGTCACGTTACTGGCGATGCTGACAAGCACAATCATGATTCACCTTTCTTGCAAATGTAAATTATAGTGTAGAAGAAGAGGAAGGCGTCAATAAAACTGAAATTTTTTAATTTTTAATTAGAAATTTAGAATATAAAAAATAATTTTAAAACATAAATTGAACTAAAAATAGTAAAATAAAAATTATTTATTGGTTCAACCTTGTCTTTGCAACATGTATTGTGTTTTAGTGAGTTTTGTGTGTGTTTATGGGGTTTTCACAAAACTCAAATCAGATTTATATTGGGTCACCGGATTTATCGGTTTAACTACGGGTCCGGATCAGATTCAAAACACTCCTATAAACGTTTGGACCTGTATGAAGGAAAGTTTAAAACCTCCAATTTATTTCACAATTAATACCAAAATTCATTAAATTTAAATTGAAAAAATATTTTAATTATTTAAAAAAATGCCACATGGCATTTTTTCCCCCAAGAAGATAAAAAAGGCTACTTTATTAGTATAGATTACTGAAACAGTTATTAATTAGTTTAGTTATTATACCTAGATATTAGGTTTGTCGTTGCAGGCCATAAAAAATAGTACTTCTTTGTTGCTAACCGGTTCGCGGGACTACAATCTATTCTGCATGCTCGTAAGGGGCGGCCACTGTTTCGTTTTCTTTTTTTTGGGTAAAATGTTTCGTTTTCTTTTTATTTTTTTAATTATAAAAGTTGCAAGTTCAATTAGAGACAAGGTAGATTACTAGTCAAGTTGGTTAAAATTAAGTTTTGGTTTTAACAAGTCTAGGCTTAAGTTCTCGTTCTGTCTTTGGAGTAAAATATATTTAGCCATAGCTGCGATTATAAAAAAAAAATGGCTATGCCGACTTTGTGTGAGATTGTATAAAAGTTCGAACAAGTTAAAATCTGAATAACATGACAAGTGTGATGAACTTATACATCACCTAAACATTAGTTTGGTTTGGTACACAACAAATCAATTCTTAGAATATCAAACTTCTTATATTAATCTCAAGTTATTAACTTGACCTTTAGTACAAGAAAGGAAAAAATGATCTCAATTCTATACTTTCACTACAAGCTGTTCAATTCTCTCTTATACATATCATAGATGTCGAATCTAAATGATATTAATAAATATGACACTAATCTCGGCAGTGGTGTAAATCTACCATCTAACTATCCAAAAAAGAAACCCCCGCCAATTGGTGGGCTAAATGAATTAATTACATCTAACGGTGTCATTTTCAGGCTTTCAGCAATCAATTTAGGAAGGCAAGAAAAGCAAATAGATCCAAATCTCTTAGATAGATACTCTGAACTTAACGGGAAGTGAAAGGAACACATCTACGAGCACGGGCTATGAGTTAAAGAATACATTCTGTATAGTTGCTTTATCTAAATATAGCTCTCTCTCTCTCTCTCTTTAGCTGCCGGTCAAAACAAATTTTAAACGACTTATATATGCTTAGGTAAAATCTAAAGTTCATGACTAGAATATTATAGGCCAAAGTTCGTACATTCTCATAAATCTTGAGTCATTATGCTATAGAGATTCATGTCAAATGGCAACCAGTCGTAATTCTTTTAGGTTTTGTTTTAGATTTTCAGTCAGCTAACAACCACTTAATAATGAAATTTAATGGTTTTCTTTCTCTAAGATTTGTTCACTTGTATAAAGTTTGTATTTCTATTAAAATATAGTATTGTTTAATTGGTTTTTCCCTTTTTCCTCATATTTTAAAAGAAGGTATGATTTAGGTTTGCAATAAACAAAAATGTGTTTATAAATAACAGATGCTGACAAAAAATCAGATTTTGTTTTCATATGGAATAGCATTGTTAGCTTGAAATAATCATATATATACTTAATGTGTAATTCTTAGTTGAAATTTTTAATACCTGTAGATTTTTCGTTAATTTCGACTCACCAAATTTTGTAAGATGTAATCATTAATTACATGGTTAAACTAAATGAAATTCGCCTATATCAATTAGGAGGGAATCGGGTAAGTGGTAACACGTTCACTGGAATCACGTGAAGAAAGAAGGATGTCAAGTAGCTGCACACTCGTATTGTATAGCAGTAATAAGTAACCAACGGCTTCTCACCAACCATTCATTAATAATAAGGTCAACCCTATTTAGATTCAACATATAGTTATCCCACAGTTAGCACCTTAATAACCTCCAAAAATTGGGGATTAGTCGTCAATCCCCAAATTTTTTGTTTACTTATATTATGTTCAGTTATGGTTAACCGATAAATAAAACCATTTTGTTGTAGTTATAGGAGGAATAGGTGGTACGTTGCAAAAAAATAAAAAAGGAGGACGAGGGGGTACTTAAACCTAAAAAGGAGTGGACACTACTACCACTAGAACTTGAGAAAATGACGAGGTACAGCTTGTTTGATATTGAAACGAAAAAAATGTGTATAAACTATAGATTAGAAAAACTTAAATGTTTTATTAAATGTTTTCTAATAGACTGGTTCAATAGAGAGGAAAAAATTGCCGTTGTCGGCAAATTAAAACCCAATGGCAGGGTTTCGTAGAGGAAAATGACTAAAGTTTAGGCATTAACCACAACTTATTGAGAAGTAGACATGTTTAATTTGACCACGGCAAGTGTTCCTTCCCTCGAAAGAGAGATATATACAAACAGTTTCTTAATTTGATCTACAATATGCATGCACTATCGCTCGTCAGAAAAAAGTATTATACAATTAATATACATATATACGTATGAATAGTAAATACACATATAGTTATCTATATTTGTGTGGATATAGGTATGAGTCTGATATTGTGTACTATTCATGAATCCATTCACATAATAATGTCCATGAAACTAGAAGGCACCAAAAAGGCATTAATGATAGTTTTGCCACTTATATATATGATTCTCCCATAGTACCATATTATTCGCTAACACCAGTCTTCCTTCTTCGTTTGTTTCTCTCTCTCTCTCTCATATTGGTTCTTGATAGACATACCCGTGGACCTCATAAAATAAAGAGACCAATCAAGTAAAAATGGGAATATATTCTCTAATCACAGGGAGAAGAGGACCAAGTGGGTTTGGTTCAGCTTCAACAGCTGAGGAGGTTACTCAAGGGATTGATGCAACTCAACTCACTGCAATTATCACAGGTACGTATGCGTATGATAAATTGATTGTGTTTAACTATCAATTTGTATAATAAAATTTATAGTTATGATACCATAACATCATTTTCACTAGATACATTTTGTGTTTTTTTACAGAAATCGTTTGATTCATGTTTTGATTATTAGTATGTGTGTTGGTCATGTCATAGAGGAATGTAGTCGCAAACGCAAAATTAAGTCAATGCCGTCGTAGCTAGCTACTCACTGATAACATGAAATGTAAAATTGTTTAAACCAAATCGATTTTTATTTGACATGTGATTATCATTGTAAAAGGAGGGACAGGAGGGATAGGGATGGAGACAGCGAGAGTAATGGCAAAGAGAGGTGCTCATGTGGTGATTGGTGCCCGAAACATGGGAGCTGCAGAAAACGCCAAAGCTGAGATTCTCAGACAAAACGCAAACGCACGTGTCACACTGCTCCACTTAGATCTCTCCTCCTTCAAATCCATCAAAGCCTTCGTTCGAGACTTTCATGCCCTCCATCTTCCTCTGAATATCCTCATGTACTCTTTCTCTTTTCTCTCACCCTTTAAAAGCGTTTGGACGGCCATTTTAGCGTTTGGATCATTGCCTTTATGTCATATTGGTTTTGAATGGTTGCACGTCAGTCAAATAAAGCTTAGCTAACTAACATCATCCAACATGTTTAGATATTACGAAAAGACAACGTCCCGAACAACTGTGAATGATATTAATTTTACCATTTAATTTTAACTGCTACTAGTTAATGTTATTACTTAGTATTTTAACGTTATACCATTTAACTTCTATTAATGTTTTTTTACTGAACTGCTACTAATGTTATTAAGGTTACTATTCCAATGTGGTACCTAGCTACCACATGAGGACCACAATTTATCCCACTCCCATAACCTAAGACCTACCAGCAGTGTTTATGATCAGATTAATGTATATAACTTCTATCAAGGAAAATAATTTTTAAAATCATAATTTATTTACTTTTACTTATGGATACCTGTTAATATTGATATACATAGCACAAGTTTATCTGTGGAAGTAAGAAGATGTATAAATTGCCTCTATAACGATATAAATATTACAAAAAATGGTGTCAGCAGAAACAACGCAGGAGTTATGTTCTGTCCATACCAACTCTCTGAAGATGGAATCGAACTGCAGTTTGCTACAAATCACATTGGTAAATTTTCCTTTTTCTATGTGTGTATAAAGCTAAGATTTTCTTTTTTTTTGGTTTTGTGTGTTTTAGAAAATAAACCTAAAACTGAAACAATTGGTGAGCTAAAAAATTAAAACGTTGATTGTTGAGTTTATACAATGTAGGTCATTTTCTGTTGACAAACTTGCTCCTAGACACAATGAAGAGCACAGCTAAAACCAGTGGTGTTGAAGGAAGAATATTGAATCTCTCATCTATAGCTCATATCTACACTTACCAAAAAGGAATCCAATTCGACAGCATCAATGACATTTGCAGGTAAATTCTTTAGTTGTTCCAAAACTTAGATTAATCTTGCAATTTGCAGCGTTTAAAACCTTTCCTATCTTTCACACTGTATATCTTATAAACCATCTCGTTCTGTTTTTCAGTTACTCGGATAAAAAAGCTTACGGACAATCGAAACTAGCCAATATATTGCACGCAAATGAGCTCTCGCGTCAACTTCAGGTTGCCTCCACACACACAAACACAAACATCTAAGTACATTATAAATAAATTAAAAAAAAAAAACTCAGAATCGGATTTATCTATGGTTAAATACTTAGAAGAACAAAAAGAACTGATCAAAATCTTTTTGGGGACATTGTTTTGTTTGGTAGGAGGAGGGAGTGAACATAACAGTGAATTCAGTTCACCCAGGTCTCATCCTCACCAATCTCTTCCAACACACTGCTCTTTTAATGAGTAAACTTTCTTTCTCTGTTTTTCTTTAGAAAATATCCTTTGTTTTTACTATGATCTATTCTAACGTCCATGTTTTCACAGGGTTTTTGAAGTTCTTCAGCTTCTACTTGTGGAAAAATATACCTCAGGTACTACTATAGTAATAGAATCCCTAGACTTGGCCACATTCAATATATAAACCTATGGCTATATTACTTAACTTGTGGGGAATAAAAGATGAATATGAGAATACCATGTTACTTTGTCAGGGAGCAGCTACAACATGTTATGTTGCTCTGCACCCAAGTCTGAAAGAGGTAACAGGAAAGTATTTCGCAGATTGCAATGAAGTTACTCCAAGCAAACTTGCTAGAGATGAGACTTTGGCACAAAAACTCTGGGATTTCAGCGTTAAGCTCATCAACTCTGTCTCTAAAAAGAACTTCCTTGGTTTCGAAGGCACAAGTTAGTGATTAAAAAAAAGTTAATGATTAATAAGAAGAATCTTATCAAAGTTTCAAAAAAAAAAAGAAAGAAGAATCTCTTGTTGTCGCTTACGAGTTAAGAGCGAAAATGTGTGAGATATGGATGTGATGTATTGTTTCAAACAAACAAAAAAGTTATCAAGTGAATATGTTAAGCGTGATATTCATAGCGTGGGCAATAAAAAGTTGATCTTTTTTTTGAACGTAAAAAAAAAGGTTGTTCATCGCTTGATTATTACGTGGAAGATCAACTTTCTATTACCTAACAGCTAAAAACAAGAAACAGAAGAGTGAAAAATACATGACAACAAGAGCATGCAGCAAACATGCCAAACTCTTAGCCGAACAAAAACTCCTACCTGTTCTAAAAGAAGAGAATTTTCTGAGACAGAGAGTTTAGTAGTTAAACCATCTCCTATCGAAGCACACCGAAGAGAATAATCTGTAGTTTCTATTACCGTAGCCTTTCCTCCTTTTTTTGATCAAACATACACATTCAATAATAAAATCAGTGTACACTCCATCAGAGGAATTGGAGTTTAGCAATAGGAGGGCTGACTTTGCCACCGAATCAGCCATAACATTACTCAAACGCGAAACATACGAAAAGGAAATATCAGCAAAAGAAGAACTAAAGTGATAGATGTCAAACAAAATGCCGAACAAAGCTGGAACCGATCCTCCTATCTTCAATAACTTCACCAAGGACAAGGAATCAAACAGAATCATTAGGGATTTGATATTCAACGAGACGGCATGCATAACTGCCGAACGGATGGCGAGGGCCTCAGCCATTAACACCGATGAAACGAAACTGCGAGAAGTGCTAATAGGGTCATCTCTCTGCTCGGGCTCCAACCTGAAAAAACACACCAATACCGCAGTTCTATGTAAGCGCGTCCCATGCACCATCGACGTTGCAGATAGTAGTCGTAGGAGAAGGGGTCAAGACCGAGACGAGGTTAGGGGTGGAAGAGTAGGCGGAGCAACAGGTTGGTCTTGAGCCTGTTGCCATTCTCTCACATCAGCGATAGATTTCAGTATGATTTCCATTGCGGAAAAGGTTCTATTCTCAAAGCATAGCCTTTCCTCCTATTAACCAGATAACCTAAGAAAACAACCATGGGATACAAAAATAATACAAAGTTATCTACTAATCTTTAATAGCGAACAATTCGATTTATTATACAGAAACATAACACTTATTTTTTTTTCTTTTTTTGAAACGAATAACACTTTTGTTTTCAGCAACGTGATCAATCTTTACAGGATTAGCGACCAGAACCACTGGCCACATGTTATCTGTTCGTGAACGTATTATTGTCAATAATATGTTTGTGAACCATATCGATCATACAGTATTATTGGGACGTTTATTGACGATATTATGTTTGATAAAATATATTTTGCCAATTAACTAGATATAAAGAAAACATAGAAGAACTAGAGTGCTTTAAAAACATAGAAGAAATACATGTAGTTTCGTAAAAAAATATGTAAAACCAGTCCGCGTACTTGCGCATAAATTTACCTAATTAAAATTACTTTGATGTAATGAAATTGTTCAAAACAAAACTATTTTTATTTATACGATGCACTTTTCTCTCTTTTTACGACTCTGTTTTCTTGCCTCTTGCTTCCTTGCATTTAGAAAAACGAATTGTTTTCAGTTACAAAAAAAAATGAATTGTTTTTAATGTTGAACCAGAAGAAAGGTCAAATGCGACTTCGATCAATATATACCAATCTTATATTATATAGATAGCTGGAAAAAAATTAATAGGCGTTCAAAAGAAAAAAAGGTTCCCCGATGGAGATATCAGTTAACATTTTGTCATTACAAATTCATTTAGTATTACTAAAAAAATATGTTGACTATTTGCTTAAATGGATAAAATAAAATAAAATATATGATTAATGCTTTGAAAAATACATCTCAAGTCAGAAAAGAAGATGAAAAGGAAGAAGATCATCCATCTTTTTTTGCGTGGTCAAACTATATTTCATTGCGAAAAAAGGAAGAATATCCATATTAACAATTATAATACTAACAAAATTCAATATTTTATTGAGTTTTTTGATGTTTTAATATACTTGTTTTCGTCTTCCAAAGCCTTTCATATTTCAATGTAGAAGACCCACGAATCTCGCGGTCAACGTCAACCATAGCTTGTTAAATTCATATTCCCTCAAACATTCATATTCTAGGAACTTTTTTTTTCAAAAAGATTATTTTTTGGATTTTCAATGCACTTTTTATTTATTAATAATGAAAAATTGTGTGTTTCAAAAACTTTAATTACATTTCTTGAAATTTTATTGGTTTAGAAATATAAGAAATATAAAATTACAAAAATTTATGCATTAATAACTAAGTTTTAATGTGTTTTCTTAATAAGTGTGAAAATACTAAAATATGTATTATTTTGAAACAAAAGGAGTATAAAATTATTAAAATATTGTAATTTCCTAACACTTGCACGAAAAAAGCAATTCTCAATCATAGTTTTACCACAGTAAATTTTGTTTGGCACGGTTTACAAATCATTTTAATCAAAGTGTGTTATAAACTTATAAGAACTTATAAGTTTTCCCCTATATTACTCATTCAACATCAGCAGAAGTCCAAACTCATCTAACATATGTAAATACGAAATTACGATCGATTCATTATCATTTAAGTTATTAAACAAAGACAAATCTGATCATTAAGCGAGGGATTTAAAAGAAGACAGAAGAACAACAACAAAAAGGCTTATAATTTTTTATTAAAACAAAGGATAATCCGATATCAATTAGAAGTTGCGTTCCCTTCCTTGCTAGCATTGTCGTTGTTGCTGTTACGGTTTGCCGGAGTAGCTGCCGGAGATGGCAGAGGGATCTGATGGCGTGGCGGCTGAGAAGGGATAGATGATGGAGGATTGGCTGTGAGAGAGATGTCGGAAAGATCCTCGAGGGAGATCGGGAAAACGGTCTGAGAAGGTCTTCTCTGGTGACGGCTTGGTCTCTCCGACATTGCTAGTTGCAGATTCAGACAAGAGGGATAGGGAACAGAGAAAGAGAGAGAGATAGAGAGAGAAAGAGCTTATTTTTGTTTGTCTGAGAGATGGGATCGAGAGAGGGAGTTTATATAGGGAGGGTGAAAACAAATGGGTTAGGTTTTAATGGTAAACTATAGTATACTTTAGAATGTTATCACTATTACTTTTAACTTCTACAAAAAATCGTGAAACTAAATATAAATTTGAATCCGTTTTTCAAACTCTTTCCAAAGTAGCACCGTTGGTTTTAGTATGGAAACAAACGATAATAATTTCGTGATATGTTGGAGTGTCGCTGAAATAATCATTCCATAACCGGAGATGGCCTTCTTCACGATTTCGTTCGATAAAAACTCGTTTTTTTCTTCTCTTTCTTTCATCTTCTTGATCACCATGATCAATGAACAGATTTTCAAATGTTTGATCAAAATGTTGATCAAAATATTGATCGAAAGTTTGATCAATTGACTCTCCAAAAGTATTATGAGAAGAAGATGCCATATATGTTTTAGACTTTGTGAATAAATGAAGAACAAGAGGAGAATGGGAAAGAAACTTTGTGAATACAAGAATAGAATGGGAAAGAAACTTTGTGATTTAAGAAGAAGAGGAGAAATCTCAATCTTTTTTGAAGAAGAAATTTCAAATGAAAATTCATAAAACCATATATTTGTGGTCTGTGATTGAAGAAGAAATCTCAAATGAAAGAACCCGAAAAATAAAGTGAAAAAAGAGAGATGAAGTTTGATACACACGGAGTAGAGAAGAAGACTATGATGTTTTATAAAGAGAGATGATGACTGATGCTTTCATTACAACAAACGGTCTGTGATACAACAAAACAAGATCAAAAGGTTTGATACACACGTGATACAACAAAACCAAGTCCACTACAAAACAAGCAGCAGACTACAAGAGCTGACCACAAAATTACAAGAGCCCTACCACAAAACTACAAGAGCCTGACCACAAAATTACAAGAGCCTGGCCACAAAACTACAAGAGCTGACCACAAAATTACAAGAGCCTGGCCACAAAACTACAAGAGCTGACCAGAAGAAAAGTTTTACCTGAAAGATTTGTGGTGACCAAACACCTGAGCCATTCCCATTAATAGAGCCCTTCTCGGACTCACTCTTTTGATGGTCTCCAGTGTCTGCAGAACATCAGTACGCATACATCAATAAACCCATAAGCTCACTTTTAAAATATTCAAACAAAAGTATATCATCAGAAAAATAAAATAAAGAAGAAGCAAACCTTAACGATTTGGTCCTGCTTCAGTACTAGTAGAATCAGAGTTGCATTCTTAATCTTGGCAACAACAACTGCATTACAGAACTACAAAAGAAAAAGAAGCCATAACTCATATTGATCCATGATAGGGCAGCGAAAGGAGAGAACATCTGAAAAAAAAAACAAAGTTAAAGTGAGATTTGCTACTAAGCTGACACAAAGACAAAACAAACCATTCTCTAATATACCAGAGACTCCACCAATGCGCCGCTCAGTGCAAGGCTTCCAAGAGCTGGAGTGACGCAGCTCCGCCATTGTTCCTCGCCAAAACAAACCACTATCGGTTCTTTCTTCCTTCTTCTCAATCTCTGTGGTTCTTACTTGCCATGTGAGGGAAGAGCTTGAAGGAGAGTACCGAACACGAAGACAACAAAACAAATGAAAAAGAATCAGAGGATTTCTATATTAAACTAATATATATGATTTTCATGGAATGGAATTTTTTTCATTGACTCAATCAATAAACGAAATGATCAAATGAGTGAATAAGCTCTCTATCAGAAACGAGAATTAACAGACTAAACAAGTGATGCGAACAAGAAGGAACACAATCTGAAACATGCAAAATTGAGGATTTCAAAAATAAAATCTAGATTTTGGAGCTTTACCTTTCGATTTAACTTGGCGCCGACCGAGGAGTTTGTTTGTAAAGGAGAGCCACCGATTTCCTCCGTCGAGGAGAGCCACAGAGATTCTCCGGCGCATAGCCACCGAGATTCTTCTACGAGCAACGCCACCGAGGTTCTTCGTCGAGGAGAGCCGGAAATGGTCGTCGGCGAAACTCTCCGACGATTTTCGGTTCACGAAAGCCACAGACGAGATTCTTCCACGGTGAGAGCACCGAGACTCTTTCTGTGGAATCCACCGTCTTCTTCGTCGCCTTCATCTTTTGTTTTCTCTCAAAATCACACCTCCAATACTGTACCAACACGTGGCCCACAAGAGGCGTTGCTTCCACCCCTATTTAGAATACGTCCCTTAAGTTAATGGCAATTTATCTTTTCTTTTAATTGCTAATTTCCTTAACAAACCCATCTAAGAGACCCCAATGCACATGCTCTTACATTCCTCGTTTTCCTTAAAGTTGTTTTTAATTTTGAATCAAAAGAAAGGTCAAATGCGACTTCGGTCAATATATACCAAACTTATAGTCGGGAAAAAAATCAATAGACGTTCAAAAGAAAGTGCCCGACGGAGATATCAATTAGCATGCTGTCATTTGCAGTTCATTTTGTATAATTTATAAAATTTAAACAATACATATATAATAAAATTTATAATCAGCTCGGAAATTAAAATTTATGTTGACTATTTGCTTAAATGGACAAAATAAAATAGAGAAAAAGAAAAAAATAGCATTAAATCAAGTTTTTGTTCCCCAAACTAGCACTCAAAGTCAAAAGTCACAAAAATAGCATTTAATGTTTTATCAAAAGTCACAAACTTAGGGTTTAGAGTTAAAGGGTGGGGTTTAGGATTTAGGGTTTAGGGTTTAGGGTTTACGTTTAGGGTTTAGGGTTTAGAATTTAGGGTTTAGGGTTTAGAGTTTAGAGTTTAGGGTTTAGAGTTTAGGGTTTAGGGTTTAGGATTTAGGGTTTAGAGTTTAGGGTTTAGGGTTTAAAATCGAGAAATGAGGTTTTGGGGATAAGATATAAACTTAGAAAGGTGTTATTTTGGTGTTTTAGTTTTTGAGTCATTTTTGTGATATAAACTTAGAAATGTGTTATTTTGGACATTTGCCCAGTAAAATATGTAATTAGTGCTTTAAAATACATCTCAAGTCAGAAAGAAGGCGAAAAAGGAAGAAGATCATCTATCTTTCTTTCGTTTGCTTCTGGTCAAACTACATTTCATTACTAAAAAGGGAAGAAGATCATCTATACATAAGAAATAAGCAAATACTACTCTTTGAATAGATTTAATATACTAACAAAATTCTGTATTTATTATTGAGTTTTGCGTCTAGTTGATACTCCCCGTTTCATTTTAATTATCGCTCTAGGTTTATTCACCGCAGATTAATAAAACATACTCCCTCCGGTTTTATATTTGACGTTTTAGAAATTTTTTATTCCAAATTATTTGGCGTTTTCATTTTTCTATATAAAATTTATTACTAATTAATGATAGATGACCAATGATATTATAGTTTCTATTTTATTATTGGTTAAATTGTAGTTGGATAAACAATTAATAATGTTTTTGTTTAAAAAATTAAATGTTTCTTAATTTATGTGTACAATCCTAAAGCATCAAATATAAAAAAAAATAGAGGGAGTATGAT
The DNA here is from genome assembly GCA_016771965.1 of Brassica carinata. Lineage (NCBI taxonomy): Eukaryota > Viridiplantae > Streptophyta > Magnoliopsida > Brassicales > Brassicaceae > Brassica > Brassica carinata. The sequence goes on from CM028700.1 coordinate 8,850,281, forward strand.
TTTGTATATTTCCAAAATAAAAAACACAATTACCTATACACCTAACCATATTTCAACTAATAGAAAAATAAAATAGAGAATCTTAATAATAAATTTTGCATTGAAATTATAAAACGACACTTCTTTTGAAGCGAAATTTTTCTCCAAAACCAATTAAATTGAAACGTAGAGAATATATTTTATATAATTGTTATCCATACATAAGAAATAAGCAAATACTACTCTTTGAATAGATTTAATATACTAACAAAATTCTGTATTTATTATTGAGTTTTGCGTCTAGTTGATATATTTTAATATAATTGTTTCCGGACTCAAAGCCTTTTCATATTTCAATGTAGAAAGACCCACGAATCGCGGTCAATGTCAACTATAGCTTGTAAGATTCAGATAAAATTTTCAAAATGTTGTAATTTCTTAACATTTACACGAAAAAGGCAATTCTGAATCATAGTTTTACACTTTTACTACAGTAAATTTTGCTTGTCATGGTTTAGAAATCATCAAAAGTATGTTATAAACTTATAAGTTTTCCCCTGTATTATTCATTCAACACCAGCAGAAGTCCAAAATCATATAACATATGTAAATACGAAAGTACGATCGATTCGTTATCATTTAAGTTATTAAATAAAGACAAATCTGATCATTAAGCGAGAGCTTTAAAAGAAGACAGAAGAAGAACAACAAAATGGCTTATATTTTAAATTAAAACAAAGGATAATCTGATATCAATTAGAAGAGGCGTTCCCTTCCTTGCTATCATTGCCGTCCTTGCTGTGACGGTTTGCCGGAGGAGCTGCCGGAGATGGCGGAGGGATCTGATGGCGTGGTGGCTGAGAAGGGATAGAGGATGGAGGATTTGCTGTGAGAGAGATGTCTGAGAGATCCTCGAGAGAGATCGGAAAAACGGTCTGAGAAGGTCTTCTCTGGTGACGGCTTGGTCTCTCCGACATTGTGAGTTGCAGATTCAGACAAGATGGATAGGGAGCAGAGAAAGAGAAAGAGATAGAGAGAAAGAGCTTATTTTTGTTTGTCTGAGAGATGGGATCGAGAGAGGGAGTTTATATAGGGAGGGTGAAAACAAATGGGTTAGGTTTTAATGGTAAACTATAGTATACTTTAGAATGTTATCACTATTACTTTTAACTTCTACAAAAAATCGTGAAACTAAATATAAATTTGAATCCGTTTTTCAAACTCTTTCCAAAGTAGCACCGTTGGTTTTAGTAATTATCTCCAATGTTTTCATAGTTTTTATGTGCATGGTCAAATGATTCAGATCCGAAGTTATGAACAGTAAACATCTCCAACAAGTCAAAATACAAGTTACCTAAAAGGTCTGACTTTACTTAGGCAAATGTTTAACTAAGATTTGACCATAAAATTATACGTGTTTTAGGTAAATAAGTTGTAATCATGTATCCATTAGATACACGAGTCCAACACATGGTGTGAGAGATAGATAGATACATACTAGTTTAATAAACATGGCTAACTGTATCCAATAGTAATTGTAGTATTACTTCTACAGTAGTATTTTATAAAATTTAAACAATACATATATAATAAAATTTATAATCAGCTCGGAAATTAAAAATTTATGTTGACTATTTGCTTAAATGGATAAAATAAAATAAAATATATGATTAATGCTTTGAAAAATACATCTCAAGTCAGAAAAGAAGATGAAAAGGAAGAAGATCATCCATCTTTTTTGCGTGGTCAAACTATATTTCATTGCGAAAAAAGGAAGAATATCCATATTAACAATTATAATACTAACAAAATTCAATATTTTATTGAGTTTTTGATGTTTTAATATACTTGTTTTCGTCTTCCAAAGCCTTTCATATTTCAATGTAGAAGACCCACGAATCTCGCGGTCAACGTCAACCATAGCTTGTTAAATTCATATTCCCTCAAACATTCATATTCTAGGAACTTTTTTTCAAAAGATTATTTTTGGATTTTCAATGCACTTTTATTTATTAATAATGAAAAATTGTGTGTTTCAAAACTTTAATTACATTTCTTGAAATTTTATTGGTTTAGAAATATAAGAAATATAAAATTACAAAAATTTATGCATTAATAACTAAGTTTTAATGTGTTTTCTTAATAAGTGTGAAAATACTAAAATATGTATTATTTTGAAACAAAAGGAGTATAAAATTATTAAAATATTGTAATTTCCTAACACTTGCACGAAAAAAGCAATTCTCAATCATAGTTTTACCACAGTAAATTTTGTTTGGCACGGTTTACAAATCATTTTAATCAAAAGTGTGTTATAAACTTATAAGAACTTATAAGTTTTCCCCTATATTACTCATTCAACATCAGCAGAAGTCCAAACTCATCTAACATATGTAAATACGAAATTACGATCGATTCATTATCATTTAAGTTATTAAAACAAAGACAAATCTGATCATTAAGCGAGGGATTTAAAAGAAGACAGAAGAACAACAACAAAAAGGCTTATAATTTTTTATTAAAACAAAGGATAATCCGATATCAATTAGAAGTTGCGTTCCCTTCCTTGCTAGCATTGTCGTTGTTGCTGTTACGGTTTGCCGGAGTAGCTGCCGGAGATGGCAGAGGGATCTGATGGCGTGGCGGCTGAGAAGGGATAGATGATGGAGGATTGGCTGTGAGAGAGATGTCGGAAAGATCCTCGAGGGAGATCGGGAAAACGGTCTGAGAAGGTCTTCTCTGGTGACGGCTTGGTCTCTCCGACATTGCTAGTTGCAGATTCAGACAAGAGGGATAGGGAACAGAGAAAGAGAGAGAGAGAAAGAGCTTATTTTTGTTTGTCTGAGAGATGGGATCGAGAGAGGGAGTTTATATAGGGAGGGTGAAAACAAATGGGTTAGGTTTTAATGGTAAACTATAGTATACTTTAGAATGTTATCACTATTACTTTTAACTTCTACAAAAAAAAAATCGTGAAACTAAATATAAATTTGAATCCGTTTTTCAAACTCTTTCCAAAGTAGCACCGTTGGTTTTTAGTAATTATCTTTAGTGTTTTCATAGTTTTTATGTGCATGGTCAAAAAATTCGGATCCGAAGTTATGAATAGTAAAATATCTACAATAAGTCAAAATATATTTATACCAGTTACCTAAAACGGTCTGACTTAAGTTTGGCAAATGTTCAACTAAGATTGACCAAAAAAATTATACGTGTTTTGGGTAAATACGTTGTAATGTATCCATCAGATACACGAGTCCAACACATGGTGTGAGAGATAGATAGATACATACTAGTTTAATAAACATGGCTAACTGTATCCAATAGTAATTGTAGTATTACTTCTACAGTAGTATTTTATTGGTGAAAAAGTAATTACTACAATTAATTTGTAATTTTTTCCAATAACCATCAAAGTTCATTGCATTTAGTGGTAAACCAGAAGTTCATTGCATTTGATGAGAACATGTTACATGTATAATAAATAGGTCTGACAGATATTAAAAACTCCCGATAAGATTTTAGAACATTAAATTAAGAATCCTCAATTATTTTTATGATTGTAATAACTTTCTTTTTTTCCTGCCTAGAGGACAAACATTTCTCCCCCATGTGGGGAGATGTCAGTCTCATTGGAAGTAAATGTTGTTACAAGTCCCATAGAGTCACATACATACACGTATGCAAATACGTAGGCTGATTTTTTTAAAAATAGTTATTTTTTAATAAATGATTTAAAGAAGTTACAGTAGATATTGTTTTATAGAAAAATATAAATTGTCATAGTAATGTAAGCTGTAGATGATTCGAACACAAATGTGAAACCCACATACACAGAGAGGGTAAAGACCAAAGACACGAACACAGAGAGTTATGAACACTGATAATTATAGATGAACGTGGAAGTTTGCTGGATCTCTAGCAAGTTCAATATAGTTCGTTGTGCCGCTGCACTAGAGTCGGGCTTTATTCGGCCTTGCGACTCAGTACACGTGAAAATAGTTTAGGCCCGTAGATATGACCAACGTTTACCTAATCAATTTGTTGTCGGAGGTGGTGATCACAGCTCTAATTATTCGGTAAAAGAAATTGAAAAAAAGAAAAGAAAAAGAAAACGCATGACCAACGGCAAAGTAAACAACTACACATATTTTGACATAATTTTACTTTTAAATGAATAAAAAAAAATTAACGATAAAGGAGATGTTCGTTTCTCCACCTGAATGAACCATCTGAACAGAGATGGAAATTTTGTTCGTTTAGACATTAAAAATACAAGTTATCTGAATAAGTTTTAAAAACTTAATTTTGAAAACCAGTTGGCTGATCCAAATTGAATCATTTAAATGAAGGTGGTTCATTCAAAATGATATAATATCTATTATAATTCTGATATAATTTACAAATTATAAACTTAATTTAATATCTTTTTATCACTCACGAAAGATGACAAAACTACAAAAACGCATTTTCTTACCAAAAGCGATTTTCCGTCAAAATTGCAAAGTTTTGATTAAATCAAAACAAGGGTATATTGTAATTTGCTTATTAAACTCAGCTGAATGGAAATAGAAATAAAGAAACGAACATAAAATTCATTGAGATGATTCATCTAGATGATGGTTCATCCGATGGAAAAACAAACAACTCTTAAAATCTGGATGGATCATCTAGATAGATCATATAGATAGAGCAGCTAGATAGAAATAACAAATAGAGAAACGAACAGCCCGAGTAAAAAATATGAATCACATACACTATCATCAAAACCAAAAACGATTTTCCGTTAAAACAAAAAGTGTTTTTCCGCTAAAACCACAAAATGTGGTTTTAAGCCAAACCAAAAATGCATTTTCCGTCAAAACCAAAAACGATTTTCTCACCAAAAACGCATTTTCTTACCAAAACTACAAACAAATTTTCCCGCCAAAATCCCAAAAATGTATTCTCTCGCCAAAACCGCAAAAATGCATTTTCCGTCAAAATTGCAAAGTTTTGATTAAATCAAACATATGATTAAATCAAACATATGATTAAATCAAACATATGATTAAATCAAAACAAGGGTATATTTGTAATTTGCTTATTAAACTCAGCTGAATGGAAATAGAAATAAAGAAACGAACATAAAATTCATTGAGATGATTCATCTAGATGATGGTTCATCCGATGGAAAAACAAACAACTCTTAAAATCTGGATGGATCATCTAGATAGATCATATAGATAGAGCAGCTAGATAGAAATAACAAATAGAGAAACGAACAGCCCCAGAGTAAAAAATATGAATCACATACACTATCATCAAAACCAAAAACACTTTTTCCGCTAAAACCGCAATAACATGTTTTCCGCCAAAATCCCAAAATGTATTCTCTCGCCAAAACCGCAATAACATGTTTTCCTACCAAATACCCAAAACGCATTTTCTTACCAAAAACGATTTTCCGTTAAAACAAAAAGTGTTTTTCCGCTAAAACCGCAAAAATATGTTTTTCACCAAAATCGTTTTCCGTCAAAACCAAAAACGATTTTCTCACCAAAAACGATTTTCCGTTAAAACAAAAAGTGTTTTTCCGCTAAAACCACAAAATGAGTTTTCCGCTAAAACCACAAAAATGTGGTTTTAAGCCAAAACCAAAAAATGCATTTTCCCGTCAAAATCCAAAAACACGTTTTCCGCCAAAACCGCAATAACATGTTTTCCTACCAAATACCCAAAACGCATTTTCTCACCAAAAACGATTTTTCCGTCAAAACCAAAAATGCATTTTCCGTCAAAACCAAAAATGTGTTTTCCGTCAAAACCAAAAATGTGTTTTCCGTCAAAACCAAAAATGCATTTTCCGCCAAACCGCGAAAATATGTTTTTCACCAAAATACGTTTTCTCTCCAAAATCGCAAAAACATGTTTTCCTACCAAATACCCAAAACGCATTTTCTCACCAAAAACGCATTTTCCGTTAAAACAAAAAAAAAGTGTTTTTTCTGCTAAAACCACAAAATGAGTTTTCATTAAAACCACAAAATGTGGTTTTAAGCCAAACCAAAAATGCATTTTCCGTCAAAACCAAAAATGCATTTTCCGTCAAAACCAAAGCGTGTTTTCCGCTAAAACCGCAAAAATATATTTTTCAGCCAAAACAAAAATCGTTTTCCGTCAAAACCAAAAATGTGTTTTCCGTCAAAACCAAAAATGTGTTTTCCGTCAAAACCAAAAATGCATTTTCCGTCAAAACCAAAAATGTGTTTTCCGTCAAAACCAAAAATGCATTTTCCGTCAAAACCAAAACGTGTTTTCCCGCCAAAACCGCAAAAATTCGTTTTCCAGTAAAAAAAACGTGTTTTCCCGCTAAAACCGCAAAATACGTTTTCCCGTCAAAACCAAAAAATGTGTTTTCCCGTCAAAACCAAAAATGCATTTTCCGTCAAAACCAAAAATGTGTTTTCCGTCAAAACCAAAAATGTGTTTTCCGTCAAAACCAAAAATGTGTTTTCCGTCAAAACCAAAAATGCATTTTCCGTCAAAATTGCAAAAGTTTTGATTAAATCAAACATATGATTAAATCAAAACAAGGGTATATTTGTAATTTGCTTATTAAACTCAGCTGAATGGAAATAGAAATAAAGAAACGAACATAAAATTCATTGAGATGATTCATCTAGATGATGGTTCATCTGGATGGAAAAACAAACAACTCTTAAAATCTGGATGGATCATCTAGATAGATCATATAGATAGAGCAGCTAGATAGAAATAACAAATAGAGAAACGAACAGCCCCAGAGTAAAAAAAATATGAATCACATACACTATCATCAAAACCAAAAACAAATTATGATATCTATATTTGAGTCGGAGATAATAATATATAATTATTAGATTACCGCTTTAATATTTTTATTATATGTTTTACTTTACGTTTGAATAAGAAAAATAATAATCTAGTATCAAACAATGATTCGTTTTATATTCTATAAAATATATTTTCGTAAACAAAGTAGAACAATAATAAAACTGACTTTATTAAAGATAAACCAAACCAAATATAAACCAAACTAAATTAATTTTGGTTATTTTTTTAGATTCAAATAAACCAAATCAAACCGAACCGAATCCAAATTTCATTAGTCCAATTAAAAAGGTCTTCCTAATCAGTCTTGTTTTACCATGTTAGGGCTATTAGTTCCTTGAAACTAGCTATAAGTTTCTGTTTTTACTAGCTTTGGCTTTTCGTCAGATTCAGATAACACTAAACAAGTTCTTGTAGTGTCTTTTCAAGCCTTTTTATAGTATAGTTATGTCTTTAGCGAATCATTTTGAGCTTGTTGTTTTTTTCCATAATTAGTTCTCATCCTTGACTTCATTTCTTGCTTTGAAGATGGATGTGAATGGTGACACGTAGAGCCGGTCCTAGGATTTTAAATGCTAGAAACCCAAAATGAAAAAATAGCCGGAAAAAATTTATAATAGAAGGGAAGCTCGAACTCAGGTTTAGAAGTCCTGGACAATGATGTTTTAACCACTACACTAAAGGCAACTTTTCGAAAAATGTGGCTGGTTTAATTTATATTAATTGGCGGCCAGAAGCTATTGCTTCTTTTGCTTGTGTCTAAGGCCGGTTCTAGTGACACGGCTGCTCCAATCTACAAGTTCCTTTTTTTTGTTCAAACTACAATTTCATTCATTTAATTTAAGGAGTTTAAGAGCATTAATATCGCTCGGTTCGAAGAAAGTTTTAAGGGTGGTGGGGTTCAAGTGGGACCCTCTTTTTTAGTAAAACTTCTCTTATTTCCTCTTCCGCAAGAGCTGTCTCTTGTATGCATGCAGTCTATTAGCATTGACGTCCGTGATTGGTTGGTTTATTATTATTATTTTTTAAATCAGATAAAAAAATTTTAAGAGTCTTTCGCGATATTAATGCTCTAAGACCTAAAAAACTTGTTTTGCCATCATATCGTGACACGGCTTTGAAGGTGGATGTGAATGGTGACACGGCTGCTCCAATCTACAAGTTCCTTAATTCAAGCAAAAGGCGGTCTTTTGTTTGAATCAAGTGGAACTTCGCCAAGTTCTTGGTCAACAAAAATGGTACTGTTTTTCAACACTTCTTCCTTTTTGAGATTTTGTTTTGTTTTTGGTGATTTTGGATATGTTTTTTTTTTGTTTCTGTTTTATGTCTTGGATTTTTGAATTACTGATATTATCATTGAGATCGTTAGATATGTTATGTTTTATTTTCTTTGACACTTATGATCATTATGTTCTTATTAATCAATCAAATTAATATAAAAAATTCCTAAAACACTGAAAAAGTTATGATAAAATAAAATTATTTTCTGTTCTTTTTAAAAAAGAAAATGTTTGGCAAAAAATGTTTGGGTGGAAAAACTATATTAAAAATAAAAAATATTCTTTTGAAAAAAGGAAAATATTCGATAAAAATGGTTTGGCTATACTAAACTTGATTGATCATGAAAATTTAGTGTGAATTTGTGGCAACAAATAGAACATGTCCAAACATTGAGATCGTTAGATATATTATGTTTTATTTTCGTTGACAATTATTTTCTTCTTAATTATTGTAGTAATTATAAAAAAATTACTCTCATATTTTTTTGGTAAAAATTACTCTCATATTTCTTAAAACTTATCATGATTTGTTGCTTGTTATAGGGAATTTTTATATAACTTAATCATAGAGATTTAGTGTAAATTTGTGACAAAATAGAATATAGTATCATGTCATTGAAATCGTTAGAGATGGTATATTTTATTTACTTTGACACTTATAAACACTTTCTTATTCAATTTAGTAAATATCAAAACTCTCGTGTTTCTTAAAACATATCGTCTTCCTCGTTTGTTTGCTTGCTTGCTTGTTTGACTGTTTTATGTACTAATGCATACACTGCTACTATTTTGGATAGATAAATCTACTACAGCTATTTTGAATTCATAGATTCTTATTGTTTTCAAATCCAAAGTATTTGTTGAAACCGTACAAGCTGATGGATGTGTTTGCAAGAACTTTTGATCATGATAACTTTATACCAGCTTTTGAGTTTCCTTTTTTTCTTTTTTTTTTTTTGTGCACGAGCTATGGAGTTTCCTAACAGGAATAGAGAGTCCTTCAAAAAATACCGTTACCAAACTTGGTGGTCCCACAAAAGGTTCGAGAATCCAACGAAAGACGTGGGAAAAAATACATCTAACTCATGTCCTAGCATACTAAGTACAGATAATTTTGTGGAATACATACTGGAACTAGGTTTGATTTTATCGATAGAAAGGAATGATGGGTTGGGAAAATAACAGAACCCATTTTTCATAGTAGTACGTCAGTTGAATGTAAGAATGTTAGTCTTTTGTTTTGAACCAACATTTTGTCAGGAAATTGCATTTTGGATTAGTAAAGGTATTTTAGCTCATTGGCAAACCGTAGGTTATTCGCATGCAAACCAAAGCGGCCGGACTATTTGCTCTAAAGATTGTGCTAAACTGCAACTGTCCCAGAATTTTTGGAAATTTGTAAGAGTATCTATAAAACCATATTTCATTGTATCATATAGTTACAACCTCTCTACGCCATTACCATTACCCCGTCCATATGGGTCAAATATTCCGGAGGGGCACACTCACTTATGCACCTTGGTCCATCTCCATGCTTGCATTTGTTTCTCTAATATAAAATATATTTGCTATTTTCATAAACACTTGTTGTTTGACTCATCGAAAAAAACCAGGCTGACGTTTGATTTATATATAAAATCCTTAATTAAATTTAGCCAAACTTTCATTTATCAACCTAATATTAAAAAGACTTTTTTATTCTGCGACACTATTTTTGTCTAGCACTATCACCCAATACAAGACAAGATCTACTGTCTAATTATATTATTGACAGTAATTTTAATTATTAAATCTGATGCTGGTGTAAAAGGATCAACATATCGCCTAGTTTAAAACAAGGCCATGGAATAATCTCTTACTTCCTTTTTTGTTAGGTGAGCTCAAACCAAATTAAGGATTTGAACCATCATAATTCAAAAGCAGCAGTTTTGAGCTGAATGGAAAATATAGTATTCATTAGTAAGATATACTTAGTAAGTAAAACTATCAAGGTCTAAACATGTCAAATTTAAAACCAAAATCTGTAGCTGGTACAAACAAAAACATGAGATTATCGACAACAGACCATGTAAATCAATAAAAGTAGTTTGAAATTTGGTGGCATTACTACAGGGAAAAATACAAAAGATTATGATTAGATAAATACTAATGACAGCTTATTAAAAATGCTTAAAGTTAATGATTACGGTCATACTTTTACTATTAACCATGCTGGTGGGTCCAACTTCACGTGGTTTCAGCTCTCGTCACGTAAGCTTACCAGTTTATGCCATAGTGCATTGCATTCCCCGTCCCGTAAAATCTCTCGTAATCTCCTCTCAACCAATCCTAAGCCGAAGGCCACGTGGGGATAGTGGGACCCATACTGATCCTAATTTTACAAGTCAGCACTCAGCAGCTGATACTAGCAGAAACCAGCACTTCCCTTTAGATTATAATATATTTTAATAATTAAAATATTAGTGAATATGTCTACTGATTAAATGTATTATTTCTCTTATTTCTGAATTCTGAGTACTGTATGCTCTTTCAAATCTCTTATTATTACTTCATGTTCTTCTAATTATCAGTCAAATGGTTGGAAAAAAAGAGTTCTAATTATCAGTTATCAGGTTGTATATTAAGTTATTCACTATTAGCCGGCCGATTCCATGAATATAAACATAAACATGTCAATTTAAACTAAAAGCAACATAAGTGATTTGAGTTTTAAATACCCGTAATCAGTAAAAATCAAATAAATCCCTGTGTTAGGCTTATATCCCGTGACTATATTTTAAAAACCATTTCCTCCTCTTTACTTTTCTAGATATTTTGTCTTATAAATATTTTAATGTCCATCTCCATTTCTTTTCTTGAAGTGTTTTTTCACCTGCCTTCTTCTCCCTTCCTTCATCATTTCTCTCAGTATAAGAAACTACTCTTTAAATCTCTATCATACCATGGGTGATCATAACAGCTCGCAAGCATCTTACATCCATTTGGTACCTATTTAATCACTTTTTTTTGTTCTCAAATCACTCTGATCTTGATATTTTTTTAAACATTTTGTAAAAGAGATCTTGATATTTTCTCTCTTTGTTGATGATGATTATATGGTATATAATAGACGATCGTCATTCCTCATCACATATATAAATTTGTTTTTTATGGGACGCAGGTGCATCATTTGATAGAAGAATGTATAGTATTCAACATGGGCAAGGAAGAGTGTATGGATGCCCTGCTCAAGCATGCTAATATCAAGCCTATCATCACTTCCACAGGTATGCATAACACACGCATATATATATATGCAAATGGTAGATTCGATCCAAAAAAAAGAAGAAGGAAATGGTAGATATATATTAGTTAAGGAGTGAAGAATTGGTTAATATGGCAGTGTGGAAGGAGCTAGCGAAAGAGAACAAGGAGTTCTTCGAGGCATACGAGAGAAGAAGAGAAGAAATACCGACCGAGAAAGAGACCGCTCGAAGAATCCAAGATTTGCTTTCACGAACTTCAATCTAAGACCACGACACCTACTTACATATATGCATGTGTGTGCATCTATGGATGAATAAACCAATTCTATATACCCTTTTAAAATTATGTACTGTAATCTTCAGCAGGGAATGAATAATTATTTTTCACCAATGGGAAAATCACCTTTTCATCGTAACTTTGAAATGGGTATCCACGACTACGATACAATTTGTTTGGATATTCCCAATTAGATATTGGCGATTTTACGGTGTCTTTTTATCGGTCGAGTATAATATATTTTTTCTTTAAATCCGTTTATATTACTTATGATGACTTCTATATAGTTTTCAAATATATAGCTCAAACCTTGTTTTTGAAACAATTAAATTTGATATCCAACTAAAACATAATTAACTTTTGGACTTCGTTTTATCTCTAAACACTTCATAGATATCATGCGGCTCACTCATCCCACCATTAATACTTATCATATGTAACTCTTTTAATTCGGTGGACCTCGTCATTAATTATTTTGAGCCGTGTTTAACTAGAAAACACATTGCTGAGAAGAAAACTGGTAAGACATGATTACCAACAAAAAAACTGCCAAGACAGACATCGAATGGTGGGTATGCCACGTGGAAGACACGTGGGGCACGTGGAAATGTTCGTCACTACGTAGAATTGCGTGTTAGGATTTGGTGATGACTATTTTTATTTTGTCAAGGTGATGACTGTTATGTGCAAAAAAAAAAAAACGGTGATGACTGTCAAAAACTCTGCTTGTGTTTTTTTTTCCTTGTCTTTTTTAGTGTTAGAAGCTAAAGTTCTTTAGGATTGGGAAAAATATCTATTTTGATTCATTATCCGTTTCGAATTGAAAAATTATGATATCTATAATTCTACCAAACGAAATATATATTAATATATAATATTACAGAAAAAATAAATCACAGATATTAATAATTTAAAAATAGATATCTGATTGGATCCATTATATACATATATATAAAGAATTATATATATAAATTATATAAATATCATCTTTTATATAAGTTTAACAGTATATTTATTTATTAGTTTTTATATAGTTATTAGAACTTTAAAAGAAGAAGCAAATTTTTATTTTTGTGGTAAAATAGTAATATTTTATATTTTGGAATTTTTTTTAACTTTTTGAATTTAATTTTATGGATTCAAATTTTTTTCGGATATTACCGATTATTTAGATAATTATAGATCAAATCGGATAATTAATTATTTAGATAAAATGAATCAAATTACGAATACTTTAAAAAAATTAGATATTCAATTTATGCTCAGCTCTTGGTCTGTTTCCAGTTATCACCTCACATCTTTATTTATTGTTTTTTCATATTCAAAACCCTGTTTTTCGGTTAGTTGATTGGACCGACCCGACTGGACCATTCTTTAAATTTTTCCTTATGTATATTTTCTTTATTATTTTCTGTAGATGAATAATAGTAGATGGAGGAACATCAACGTATATCTTTTTTTGTTTTGAAAATATCAACGTATGTACTTAGATGGCAAATCTAGTTTTAGTTCAGTTGTATATATTCACTTCGTTTTATTTATTAAATATTAAGCTCACTAATAATATAGTTCAATTTGATTCATGACTATGAGCCGGCGAAAGTTAATAGTTTGGCCAATTGAAGCGTGACCAACAAAATATTTTAAGAAACTTTGACATGGTATATACTCGTTATAACTGAGCCGATAAACATCTATACTATGTTAAAAGTATACTCTTTTTTTTCACTGATAATGTTATGTCCATAGAATACTTTTCGCTGATAGTGTTATCTCCATAGAATACTAACATACTCCCTCCATTTCCAAAAGAAAGATTTTCTAAATTTTTTTTTTCCACAATGATATATTTTCTAGATTTTTAAAATACTTTTAATAATTAATGATGATAAGTTGTATAATTTTTAAAAACCATTAATTAGAAATATTTGAATTTTTTCAATATTATTAGTTGATGGTTATTGAAAATTATATTTTAAAATAAACAAAAAATTTAATTATAGACATTCATCATATTTTTAATATGTGTGAATACTCTAGAAGATCTTTCTTTCGAGAATGGATGGAGTAATATTCAAAATAAAAGGATATTTGTTAAAATTTATGACTGAAGTCTGAAGTTAAATCACATATCAAATAATATCAATCTTTGCTTATATCTTTATAGATAAAAACATGTAAAGTGAATACAAACGAGATTAGATTCCTATTCAGATCGTTGATCCTGGATTACAAGATACTGTTAATGTTTTCATTCTTTGCAATTTATTTCCCTATGGATGGCCAAGTTGGTTTTCCTTTACGTACCGTTTGCCAAATTTAAAAGAACAAACAAGTACCTAAATTTGAAAGTTAATCAATATTGTTTCTTTCAAATTGATTCGAGTGTGGTACCATTTTTAAAAATTTCAGCGTTTGCAAAACGAAATTCAAATTCTAGAAAGCGAGCAAGAAAAGATGTCAACACCACAAACGAGAAAAAGAGCAAGCAAGAAAACGAAATGTTTAAAACGACAAAGTTTAGAAACAGCAACGAATACGTAATGTAGTGTTTCATGCAGTTTCAGTTATTTTATTTTCTGTTTGTTATTTTAAAAACTTTTGGACGGTCCGCTTTATTTGCGTAACCTTCGCATATACCTGTTCTAACGTTAACATCACATTTGGTCAATCTAAGTGTTTTCATGAACGTGGAGGGATTAGAAATAATATTCGTAGCCACAAGTTCACACGAGTATAAGACAAAAGAAGAGTTTCAATGAAAATAACTCAACAAATGATGGGATTTTTTGTTGTTGTGATTCAGTTATGACTTTTGTTTTGTATGAGTAATGCTGATACTAGCGGTAACCTAAAGATGACTATTAGAATGGAAACTGGCGAATTGATTAAAACGAATCAGAGGCATTGAATAAAAACAATGAGTTTTTGTTTGTATTGATATTAAGGGATTGATATTGATATCTAGTATAGTATCTAAAATGATGCTTCTTCCGTGATCAAGGCTATTTTAGTCTTTTTCATTTCATACGCACTTTAACCAAATTATTCAACTTTTAAAAGTGTTTAAAAAAAATCAACTTTTAAATTCGCCAATGAAGATTTTCTGAATCCTCATAGTCAAATGTTCCCAGTTTTCATGATCTTTTAAGCCCATTGATATCAAAGCCCATCAATCGTGTAAGAACTCCATTTTTTTTTAACTCCCTTGATAGTTGATTAAAATAAACTCCGTTCGATACTAATTTCTTAGGAAAACTTGTAAATTCTTATATGCCATCACCACCAACACAGCGAAGTTACAAAAGAGAGTAACGTTTTCACAAACTGTATTCCAAAATAAACATAACAACATAGAAGAAAACATAGCAGTAAACTAAACAGAAAAAAAAAGAAATAAAAGTATAAAAGAGATTACTTCTGATTAGTCTCAGGCCAGACCTGGGCGTTTTTAACTTTGGAAATACTTGCCAGCACAGTTAACGGCGTTACGTCTCCCGTCACGGTAACCTTCTTTGCAGCGAAGTCTATGTTAAACGACGTCACGCCTGCATACAACGACCAAACGCACCAGAAACAGAGTATTTTAACAACCTAAAAAGATTGCCGCTAAATCAAAATAAATAAATAAATACGTTTACTTACCTTTCAGTTTCGAAAGATGTTTCTTGACTTTTCCTGCACAGCCTTTGCAGTGAAGTGACACTCTCAAGACTACCACCTTTTTACACAAAGATTGTTAAGTTTTATTTCAGACATAATTTGGAAAACTTAAAAAAAAAAAAAGTAATATTCGATGATTTTACTTGATCAGACGATGAGTTCTTCTCCGTTGGCGGCGGTGACGGTGGAGGAGGAGGTGGTGGAGGTTGTGGAGGAGAGAACTTGAGATCCGGAGACGAAACATCTTTATCTTCAAGAGAGCTTTGAGATGCTGTCGGAGAAGCTTTTGTGGGTTCAGATAAAGGATTGTCTGGAGATGAAACATCTTTATCTTCAAGAGAGCTTTGAGATGCTGTGGGAGAAGCTTTTGTGGGTTCATGGAAAGGATTATTAGGAGACATAACCGGATCATAGTCCAAGAACCCATCGAAGAAATCAGGTTGCTTCTTCTCCAAGAAAGACTGAGGAGAAGAGAAATGCTTAGAGGCGTTTATTACCAATGTATCTTCATGAGTCTTGTCCAAATCATCAGCCGTGGTTATCTCCGGTTCAATAGGTATTGGAATCGGTTCAGAATCCACAAACCCGTCAAAGAAAACCGGGTTGCTCAATAAGTACCTTGAAGAACCTTGAGGAGTGTCGCTGGTAAAACAACTCATGGGTGACTTACCCCCGTCGCATTGACTTTTTTTGCTCTTGCTCTTCCTCTTCGAAACACGTGTTTGCTCGCTGCTCTCTAGACCTAATCTAGTCTTGAGAGGAGTATGATACGTAGAAGATGAAGAAGAAGGAGCGGATGAGGAGTTGTGGTTAGGAGAAGGTGGAGGAGTGAACCTCCGACCGTCACGTATGATTGGGTTATGACGGTCGATGGCTCGACCACCGAGCCGGACCGTGGATGAAGAAGAAGTTTGTGAGGGTTGGTCCATCGTTGAGCAAATGTTTCTTGTTGATGCTTGAGAGGCACATAACATTTTGTTATTCTTTTTTTTTTCTTATGATGCCAACGAGTTTTCAAAGAAAGTCTATAGTTGTTGTGAATAGAAAGAAAAACAGGGAGAGGTTTATGTGGTGACATAAAATGAAATAAATGTATATATTTAGGTTCTGCTAAAGATAATTTTTTGGGCTGAGGGAATCGACTTTAGAAAAAGTTTATTGTTATTCGGATTCTTATGAAACCAATGTATGAGATTGTTAGGTGGACTTTGAAACCGTGTCGAATTATTGTGACTGGAATGAGTTGAGGGCCATGCTTTACTGATTATTTCGAATCTAATTCTCATAAACACCATACTACAAAAAAAGAGGTTCAGAATCTGATGCTATGAGGGGAGCTTATCGACGAACTTATTCCTCTGGCTTTAACTATTCCACTTTATCTGTTCGGCTAAAAATACAACCCATGAAGTATGTTCTTTAGTAATAAAGCCCATGACATAAATATAGTATTAGGCTTTTAACGGCCCATTATATTTTGAGTTATAAAGGCTTTCAGCTCACAGGCATCGTATAAATTGCCAGCTTCCTCCAAATTAGGGTTTTGCGACACTTTGAGCCAGAAACGAGGAAGCAGAGAGTTCAACACCAGAAAGCTCACGATGGGTAATGAAGATGAACAGTTCCAATACTAATTCCTTTGATTTCTTTAAGTTACGTAGTTCTGATTATTTTCACTGTTGTTTAGCGAGGATTAAGGTTCATGAGCTCAGAGAGAGATCGAAGACGGATCTTCAGAGCCAGCTTCAGGAGTTCAAAGCTGAGCTCGCCCTCCTCCGTGTCGCTAAAGTCACCGGAGGCGCCCCTAACAAGCTTTCCAAAATGTACGTATTCATTTACACATAACAGAGCATATACATTTGGAATTAGTCTACTTTCTGATTAGGAGATTTAATCATTTCATTTTTTAAGTTAACGAAAACATTAGCATTGTCTCTATTGGTAGTTAAATCGAGAAGTTCAGAGAAAGTTCTCTTATATTTTGGTTTTGTAGCAACTGGTGGAAGAGTTCATACATAAGTGTAGTGTAGATATAAGCAAAGCAACTTATATGATCTCAAAACTATATTATTTGTATTCTTTGGGTTTGTTGGTTTTTATTTGACAAATATATTAATTGTAATATTTAACTTTGATCTCTCAGCAAGGTGGTGAGGAAATCAATTGCTCAGGTTTTGACAGTGATCTCACAGAAGCAGAAGTTAGCACTAAGAGAAGCATACAAGAACAAGAAGTTCTTGCCTCTTGATCTTCGTCCCAAGAAGACTCGTGCTATCCGTAGACGTCTTACCAAGCATCAGGTCTTTATCCTCCTCTACCATTTTCAACACCCACATTTTACTTGCTTCTTGTTATATAATTGTTCCATCATTGCTAGATTACTCACTAACCTATATTAACGTGTACGCATGACTTATCGTTATCTGACATTTGTATATCATTGGGTTATTTGTGTTGCAGTCTTCTTTGAAGACTGAGCGTGAGAAGAAGAAAGAGATGTATTTCCCTCTGAGGAAGTATGCTATCAAAGTCTAGTTTCATTCTCCGGGTTTCCTACTAGGAATGATTCAGCTTTTTGATTATTCACTTATTTTGTCCACCTTTTTTTTACTGAAAGTTTTGTTATGGAACAGTCAAATCTATCTCTTCCTCGTCCAAAACATTATTTCATAATAAGTGAAATTGAACTAGTTCTCGGCTTTGTGGTAACCCCTAGGTAATATTGATCTTTTGTAAACGTTTAGTTCAAGAGATGACGAAATGGAAACAAATTAGTTTGGTTAATAACTTGGTTTGTACTATTTAGGATTGTTAATGGTTGACTGAAATTAAAAGCTAAATGCAAATTCGTAGAATCACACATTTGAAGCTTGACTGATAGATACTAAATGCAAATTTGTTGAATCATACATTTGAAGCTATTTTAGGACCACAAGGTTGATGATAAGCTTGTATAGTCGCCTTTACAAGTGCATTTTACAATTTTCAAAATACATTCTGGAAGAAAACACACAGTTGCAACTTGCAAGTGATGAAAACAAAAGAGAATCTGAAGAACTAAAAAATTTGTAATCGACCACAGTGGGAGTCGAACCCACGACCTTTTGATCCGAAGTCAAACGCGCTAATCCACTGCGCTATGCGGTCTAGTTGTTCATAACCTTCTCTTACATTAACACTTTCTTTTAATATATTATGCTCGTCGTAGTAACTATTTATGTCACTCGCGTGGTCAGCGTGGCACGATACATGTCCATAGAAACAGGCAAATAGCGATGTTTCACGGCCTTATCCAACTTTTGTCACAAGTCTAGCGCGTGAGCCGCTAGTGGAACTAATCCAATCATGAAAAACATGATTTGGGAGTTTCAACCCAACTTTCAACGATAACTAAGCATTTTTCAACGTTTCAACCAGAATTAAGTAACTAAATGGCCGTAATGTTTTATATCAATGTCCGTTGTTTCCCCACGTTCACACAGATAATACCCCAATAATGGAGGCTCCATTTATTAAAATATCTTGATATGTCATGTTCCAGTGGCCAGAGTTTTGTTTATCTATAATGTTCTGAGGCACAGAGAACAGCTCCTTTTTCAATTCAGTTCTTTGTTTTATATCAACTTATATATTTAAAGTTGATCATATTTGTTTGCCGATAACATGCTTTGTTCTCGGCACTTCATGGTATTCAATAGTTTATAGTCTGTTCTAATAACTTGAATGGTAATGGTAAAGAATGCAGAAAAGTATTCTTACTTGGGAATTTGATTTTTTTTTGGCATCTTCCTGCTTATTATTCATAAAAGATTAAAATCTATAATAGAATACTTTTCTCTGATTAACAACGAATATCTGAAAAAGGGTACTCCTCACTTTACGCATCATGCATTAGATAAGCTTTTGGCTTAAATATCAAATGTTTGGTAAAACTGTTACAGAATGAAAATGCTAAATTAAAATGTCAAGTTCAGGTTTTAAGTTTCATTGAATTCATCCTGATTTTTTCCAACTGTCGTTTAAACTTTTTGTTTTTGTTTTCTAAGCTTTTATCAATCATTAGTAACCAAATAAAACCGAGTTCAGTACATGTTTGATATAGATTCGTAATATCTCAAACCAAATATGATGTTAAGACTCACAACTGTTCAGTATAAAATAGAAAGAAAAAAATTAAACTGGTAACTCAATAATAACGAGCAATGATCTAACTATTTCGAGTCGACAGTGAGTAGGTTTGATAATGTTATTATTGTAATAAAGCTATGGTCAAGAAGATAATTATGATACGAAACAACACAAGAGGCCAAAACCACGAGCAGAGAAGTTCTGTTTCTTCTCCAGAACTCATGTGACTCTTGTCGAATTCATTCCTCCTCCTCCTTCTTTGATCTGTTTCCTTTTGTTTGTCCAGATTTCAAAATCCCCCAAAAAATTCAAACAAGAATCAATCATCATCATGAAAGAGAATCACAAGAAGACGATGACGAAGCAGATAACCACGAGGCGTGACGACACGCCGCTGCACACGGCGGTCAGAGAAGGCAAAACAGAGATTCTCTTGGAGATGATCGGCGAACACGACGGCGCAGAGCTGAAAGAGCTGCTGACGGAGCAAAACCAGTCAGGAGAAACGGCTCTGTACGTGGCTGCGGAGTTCGGTCACACCGACATGGTTAAGATTCTGATGAAACACTCCGACTCTGTCTTGGCCGGAACCAAGGCCAAAAACGGCTTCGACGCCTTCCACATCGCCGCCAAAAACGGCAATCTAAGTGAGTTGACTTCCAGATATTTTTCCATGTGAATCTTACTTTAGTCAACGAACACACGGTTAATTGTTTTCATGTGAACTTTGTTGTTGTAGAGGTTCTTGATGTGTTAATGGAGGCAAACCCGGAGCTATCATT
The DNA here is from genome assembly GCA_016771965.1 of Brassica carinata. Classification (NCBI taxonomy): domain Eukaryota; kingdom Viridiplantae; phylum Streptophyta; class Magnoliopsida; order Brassicales; family Brassicaceae; genus Brassica; species Brassica carinata. The sequence goes on from CM028700.1 coordinate 8,870,487, forward strand.
TACATTCGATTCATCCAAAACGACAGCGCTTCACACGGCGGCTTCTCAGGGTCACGGAGAGATCGTTTGTTTCCTGTTGGACAAAGGTGTGGACTTAGCCGCTATTGCGAGAAGCAACGGTAAAACGGCTCTGCACTCTGCTGCTAGGAACGGGCACACAGAGATCGTGAAAGAGCTGATCACGAAGAAAGTTGGAATGGTTACGAGAGTCGACAAGAAAGGTCAAACCGCGCTTCATATGGCGGTTAAAGGACAGAACGGTGAGATCGTTGATGCGTTGATGAAAGCAAATCCTTCGTTGATCAATGCCGCTGATAATAAAGGAAACACTCCTCTGCATATCGCAGTTCGTAAAAACAGAGTAGAGGTAAGTCGTAGTTATTTCAAAGTTAGAATCCGTAACATTGCTGTTTGTTTGTGGTATAGATTGAAAAATTTAAGATAATTGATTTGGATATATTGGTGCATTTATTTTTTTGGTCATACATCTATAAATATTTTTGAATTAAGCATTGTTTGATCTGGAGTAGTAAAATTATGTGTTATCGGAAAATGATTCGATATATTGTTTGAGTGAGACCAATACGGACAAAGTTATCTACTGATTGTAGAGTTAATAAACAAGTATTTCGAGCATTTGAAAATTAATGCAAAAATTAAAGCAATACCGGATGGAATGAAATCCACAGCCGAGTGAACGGGCGTGGAAGACTCATTAGTCTTAACCGTCTGAGTACTGAGGTCGTAAAATCTTTACATGGTTGTTGTTGTTAATGTTGTTTCAAAGTGAAGACTCTTTGTTTACTTTGCAGATTGTTCAGACAGTTTTACAGTATGGTGAAGTGAGTAGAGTGGCGGTTAATAAATCAGGAGAGACAGCTCTTGATATAGCTGAGAAAACCGGTCTGCACGAGATTGTACCGCTTCTTCAGAAGATCGGTATGCAGAACGCAAGATCCATCAAGCCAGCTGCAAGGGTGGAACCGTCAGGCTCTTCTAAGAAACTGAAAGAAACGGTCAGCGAGATAGGCCACGAGGTGCATACTCAGCTCGAACAAACCGTGAGAACGAGAAGAGAGATCCAAGGAATCGGTAAACGCGTCAACAAAATGCACACGGAAGGACTCAACAACGCCATAAACTCCACAACCGTCGTAGCCATTCTCATAGCAACCGTCGCTTTTGGAGCTATCTTCAACGTTCCGGGCCAGTTCACGGATGATCCTAAAAACGTTCCTCCAGGGTATTCAGTGGGAGAAGCGAGAGCAGCTTCGAGACCCGAGTTCTTGATCTTTGTCGTGTTTGATTCTTTCGCGCTCTTCATCTCTTTAGCTGTGGTTGTGGTTCAGACATCGGTGGTGGTTATAGAGAGGAAAGCTAAGAAGCAAATGATGGCGATTATCAACAAGCTAATGTGGATGGCTTGCATAATGATCTCAGTGGCGTTCTTATCGCTGTCTTTCGTGGTTGTGGGTGATAAGGAGAGGCCATTGGCGATTGGTATAACAGCCATTGGAGCTTTGATCATGGTTTCAACGCTTGGGACTATGTGTTATTGGGTGGTTGCTAATAGGATTGAAGGTTCTAAGTCGTCTCCAGCTTCAATGATGTCAGATGCTGAGTTAGTTGATCACAAGCATAACCGGAAGCTTTATGCGGTTTGATTGGAGTGAATGAAAGAGCAGTTATCAAGAACAGAGAGATTCTTGTATCCAGAAATAAAAGAGATCTCTTTGTTTGTGCAGATTATGTATATGTAAGAAAAATGGAAAATAGTATATACGTACCATTGTATAAGCTTTTACATGAACATTACGTTGCAAGTAACAAAACAAATGTAATGGATTACTTATCAGCCGGTTCTCGCTTTCTATAACCTAGGCTACATAACTAACTTTTCTAAGATGTGTAAAAAAAGAAGAAAAAAAAACTAACTTTTCTAAGGTGATCTAGGGCCTTCAGAGTTCAGACTACGTGAAAATTTTATGCAATGATTATAATGATTACATTTGTAAGCAAATAATAGATTAACGAAGCAGACGAGAGTTGAATAATATTATAGGCAGACAACATACTGTTTTCTCGATGAGTCTTGGAGCTTAAGCGTCAGGAATCAAGCATGCCATGTTTGGTGTATGGCAATATTATGATTTGTTTTTTAATATCTTTTGTAGTTTTATATCCAATAATTGCTTTTAATACAACATTTATTCAAGAATTGTTTTGCTACCACCTCTGTTTCATCCGGAAATTATTGATTGGGAGTTTGAAGCTTTCTATCATTATTGTACAAATGAAGCGACATTACTTGTCCACGTCTATCTAAATTCGATTTACAAATAATGCATAACAGACTAAGGAAAAATATCTTATGTATTCATTTCCGAGTTTTAGGAAATACATTCAGGTTTGGTTTATCTTCCACGTAATAGTATTGTTGAAAAGAAAACTCATGACACGACAAAAGGTTTTCATATTTTAGTTTGTGAATCGTGATTATGTGTAGTTCTCCAAGTCCCCACTAATCAATAATCATAGCAGGCGTGACACGGATTTTGGTAAGCACTTAAATATTAAATCCTCGAATTGTTCCACTAGACTATCCATCATGAACTAAGCAACCTTCGTAAAAGTGTGACTAATATAGATTTATTTATCATTTATAATTTGTAGATTGTGTAAGCTAAATCTTATAATGCGGTTTGTAAAACGACGGCCTGTTGACTCTTCCAGTATTAAACACGACGATGCCAACTAATCAAGTGGGACGCATTACGCATATTTTAATTGAATGAATACTTTACCTCATTCTCTCCGGAGTCGAACACTAAAAGAATGTTGGTGACTGAAAATGCATAGAACTATTAACACTGCAAAGGAAAATGAATCAACATGTACTTTTTACGTTCATAAATAATACTCGATATTAGAAAAACGAAAATGTATTGGTTTATTGAGATTATCTATTCCTACGTCCGAATTTGAGTTTTTTTTTGGTGTTATGAATTATGATATATACGAAGTATTAGTTGAATCTTGAAACACATACATGATCATTTATATGGTCTATCTAGTAATTTAATTTGAAAGATATAGCAACTTGGAAAATAATATATGTTTTCAGCTACGATTCTTCTTTTACTTGTGTTGAACAACTTTATTTTACACTTTTACGGGGAAATTTTTTTTTTTACACCTTTAGTAAATCATGGGCATCCGATGCTGGAATTCCCCGCCTAATAGTTTTTCAATATAACTATTTCTTTTCTTTTCGGGTAAGAAAGCTCCATATATTTTTTTGCTAGTTCATAACATGTATATTATTCAATTCTAACATTAAAATATACAAGTTAGGAATTTGAAAACATTGCAAAAAATAAATATTCTTTCCAAAAGTTGCTATTAATTAGATTTTAAATATTAAACTTAACTCGCAACCAATATATTTTTGTTATTTTCTATCATCCTGAAGTTAACAAAATACTAATGCATGAAGAAAGATCATCTATATGTACTACAAGATATTTATACAAAAGCAAGATATACCATTAAAATTCTGTATACTACAAGTTTAAATACAAAACAATATCAAAAGTAAAAGTAAAGAAAAAAGAAGAAGAAGAAGAAGAAGAAGGAGGAGGCAGATAAACCAGTTTAAGATAAATCTCAAAACAAAAAAAAAAACCCAAATATAATTAAAGGTTTAATACAAGAAGGTAATGCATGAACTTAGCTAGTTTGGATCAACAACATCTACGGTCGCAGCGCAAGAGAGTAACCTTCGAAAAAACCTGAACATAACAGAACAAGCTTGTTCTCTCTTCTTCTTCTTCTTTCTAAGTCTTCTCTTCTCACGACGGCGACCCGGTTTTGACTTCTCAACGATGACATCACTTTCCTCCTTATTCCCTTTTCTGAACGAGGCCGTTTCCTTAAATCTACCTAGACACGAGGTTTGCGTCGCTGACGGTACTACCTTCTCCGCTTTGCTCTTATCGTCATCTTCTCGAGAGAACGTGTAGCTCCGGAGATACATCTGCCGGCATGAGATGCTATCCACCACACGCGCCGTAGGTACGCCGCCTCCACGGCGGACGGAGCGGACGAACTCTGCGTCCGACTCAGGCCATTTATAGAGATTCACGTACGTGGTACGAACCGGCACGCGTGTGTCACGTGCATCGTCGATGCAGCTAGAGATGCATACTGAGTTCATGTTCTCTAGTTTTTGTTGTTGTTGTTGTGATAATATTTTCCTCCCTCCGGTGATTATGTATTGTGTAGTATATATGATTGTTTTTATGTTTTAAAAGGTCTAGAGACGTGGAGAAATAAGTGAAGCTTAAATTTAAAGAAAAGATAAGTGGAAATGAAAGAAGATATGTTGAGAAAGCATGATTAAGGGAGGAAGGGGATAATATTTTACTTTCATAGAAGAGAAGGAGAAAAAGAATACATATTACATATGACAACTAGTGGTGGTGGGGGTGGTAATGACTGCTTTTTTTGTTGTGTTTGTTTTAAAATGAAAGCAATATTAGTAGTAATTAATGAGAATGGGTTGTTATGATTTGGTGTGATTAAAATGTACAGTTGCTGTTTTTCTCTTGTTGAAAAAATGATAAGTAATTAGTACTACGTAAATTAGTAGTATAACATAATGATTATGTGATTTGCAAGGTGTTAAATTCAATAATATTTTCATAGATATTTCACTATTTCAAGTAAGAAAAATCAAAATTTGGGTAATGTCGGCCATTTCATCTGCATATTTTAAACATTCGGTATGTCGTGTAAGCAATTGTTTCTTTTACTCACTCATAGTCATAGTTGTAGGTTAAAAATCATAGTTCAGACTTGACTTTTGAATTGTTAATCTTTATGCATAACTATCTTCTATAAAAATGTTTGTTTTCCGTAGTTTCTGACGTATCAAAATATGGCTTAAAATGTGGTAATAGACTTGTGTGAACTGTTGACGATAAAACAACCTCACAATGTAAATACATTTTGATTAGTAACCACAAATGTTAAATTATTCGACAAGCTCTCATGACCTCAGTTTTTGATATGAATATGTGATGGGCCATGCAAGCTCCCAAATTTAATGGGCCTTTATAAGAAAATATAATTTTTGAAAGCTTCTTGTTTCTTACATCTTCACAGAGGTAGTAAAGCTTATCTTGAGGAAACGTTCGGTTTAATTTTTGCGCCAAAAAATGTTTCCTTCGCTTGCGTTATCGACGGCACCACCAATGGCCTTGACGATTATCTCCGCAACGAGACGGTCCCAAGTCACGCAACTCAAAGCAAAGAAAACCAAGCCGGAGAAGAAGCTGCCAACGACGACGTCCACGAGCGGTTTCTCCGGCAGAACATCGAAGGAGCTGACGTGGCAGTGCATAGAAGGCTGTGGAGCTTGCTGTAAGCTCGCAAAGGACTTCGCTTTCGCAACCCCTGACGAAATCTTCGACGACCCTGATGATGTTGAGGTCTGTTTTGTTTTTTTCCACCCACCACTCGTTCGACGAAATTCCTATGTTCACTGCTTTTGACGCTAACTTGTTATAATGCTTTAATCTATTAGCTGTATCGAAGCATGATTGGTGATGATGGATGGTGCATAAACTACGACAAATCTACACGCAAATGCTCCATTTATGCTGGTAAATTTCTTAGCAAATCATTTGTGTTTTTATTTTTTTGTCTCTCTGATTATATCTGATTTGATGAATGAAACAATGATGAATGTTTACTGAGTTCAGATCGACCATATTTCTGCCGGGTTGAGCCAGAGGTTTTCAAGACTCTCTACGGGATTGAAGAAAAGAAATTCAACAAGGAAGCTTGCAGGTATCATCATCAATGTTCCTCTTTGGTCTTCTCGTTATCCCTTGCAAGAACTTATACTATTATCTTTCACGAGCTCTTAGTATGAGAGTGCTGAAGCTAACTATATTCGAATCTTATTAAGAATCTTTTAGGTTCAGCTGTATACCTTTGCTAAGATAAATGGATGATTCTATACAACTCATTTTCTTGCTGGAAAAGTTAAATGTGAGAAGATGCTGATTATTTTTTTATATTTTTTAAACGTTTCAGCTGCTGCATTGATACCATTAAAACAATACATGGCTCCGATTCCAAAGAACTAGATAATTTCAACCGTGCTATCAGAAGTAGTCCAAGCTCGAGTTAGCTGCCTGATGAACTCTAAGGTTGGTAGGTTCCAATTCACTTCTTTTCTTGGTAATCTACATACATTAATGTTCCCTCTGTGCAATGCAATGAGTACAATAGCCTTTATAGTATTAGGAAATTTCAGGACGATTTGATGGACTGATATGCTTAAGAGGATTTACATAAGGAGGAAGAAAGGATCAAAAGAAGAAGAGCTGAGAAGCGAGAGTGATGAGCTGGCAACAGCAACTTAGAAGTGTATACAAGTGGTTGTTATAGTTGTTACAATTGTTACTAAGCCTCACAGTATATAAGAGGACTTAGGGAGATAGAGTTAGTCAGTTAGTTGGTTGGCCTCTTGGCTGTAACCGTAAAGATTGTATTTGGCTTAGTCTCTGTTCTGTAGAGCTAAGAGAGGGTGGTTGGGCGGATCTTAATCAAATATACATCTATTCTCTATCAAATTGGTGCGTGTTGAGCGCTCTGGATCGGAGAACGTCGCGACGATTGATCGAGATGACGAAGAAGACGAGAGCTGACGGCGAGTCGCAGGCGGAACCGTCGGTGACTTTAGATTCTCTGTTGACGACGATTCAAGAACACATATCGTCGCAGATTGAGACGAATCGACGATTTACGGAAGCATTTGGTGAGATAGAGAAGAATGCAACCGCGATGGAGTCAAGGATCGAATCGTCTTTGGAAGCAAAGATCGAAGCCTGCTATGAGAAGATGTGCGATCGTTTAGAAAAGAAGCTATCAAAAACAATTGACGTATCGGACGAATCGCCACCTCCATATCGTCATCCGAACTATCAGGTACATCACTCTAATCTGGAACCTGGCCGTAGCTCTAGGAATGAGGAGATGGTAGATCGGAACTCGGTAGTTAGCAGTAAAGATCGATTGTTGAAACGCGTGGAACTACCTGTGTTTGATGGAGTTGATGCGTTTGGTTGGTTCGCATTAGCAGAGAGATACTTCAAAATTGGTGGCTTTGATGACAGAGCAAAGTTAGAAGTGGTGTCTGTGAGCTTAACGGGGGACGTTTTGAGTTGGTTTAACAGTGAAGTTCACCGCAGAGGGTTTAGAAGCTGGACAGAGTTTAAAGAGAAGCTGATAGCACGTTTCAGTAAAGAGAAACTCAGGGATCCGAGTCAGCCGTTCTTTGCAGTAACTCAGACGGGGTCAGTGGCGCAGTATATTCATTTGTTCGAAGATCTGTCGACTCAAGTAACAGGGTTATCAGATAGACAGATGGAAGGGATATTCATGAATGGTCTCAAAGCTGAGATGAGAGAAGTGGTCAATATGTGTAAGCCGAATGATCTCGATGAGATGATAGCAACGGCTTATCAAATGGAGGGAAGCGTGTTGTATAAGGTGGTGTGTAAAGAGAGACAACAAGAAGCGAAGAATGAATTGAGAAGTGGGAGTGGTAAGTTTGTGCACAATTCGAAGAGTAACTCCACTTGGACACCAAAGCCACAGCAAGCTAAACAGAACGAGACACCCACTCAGCGACCACAACTACGACTTTCTGAAGCACAAATAGCAGAAAAGAAGAAGTTGGGGTTGTGTTTTACTTGTGATGAGAAATGGTCAAGACAACATTGGTGTCCCAATCGTGCTTTACAAGTGCTAACAGTGATTAACGGCATGGAGATGGAGATTGTGGACCAAGAATTAGTTGAGGTGGAAGATGAGATAGTAAGCACTGAGGCTTCAATGATGGGATTATCTCTGAGTTCGTTTCTGGGCTTGTCATCTCCAACAACAACGAAACTCAGAGGGGTGATTAAGAAGAACAGTGTGGTCGTGATGATTGATAGTGGGGCCACACACAATTTCATCTCTCCCTCAGCAGCTCAGAGCCTTCGTCTCAAAGCAACGAGATATGACAATCTCAATGTGTTGTTGGGAACAGGAGTATCCGTGCAAGGTACAGGTGTTTGTGAGAAGGTGCAAGTCCTATTACTTGACATGTCTTTTACAACAGACTTTATAGTCTTGGAGCTTGGGAATGTTGATGTGATATTAGGAGTTCAGTGGCTTCGTACCTTGGGTAAATGCACGGTGGATTGGGTACATAACGAGTGGTCCTTTTACTATGAAGGAAGACCAGTGACGTTAAAGGGTGATCCTTCACTACATGCTCAGAATGTTTCTCTTAAAACGCTATCATCAAGCGTGTGGAAGGATGAAAAGATTGAATTACAAAACGTGGAGGAGTCTACGAGTGAGAGTATCAGATTACCAGCTATGATAGAGCAGACTCTGGGGATGTATGACGAAGTGTTCCAGAGACCAAAAGGGTTACCACCTGTGCGAGGTAGAGAACATGCTATCACGTTACAAGCTAATGCTCAGCCAATTAGTGTGCGTCCTTACAGATATCCACACGCACACAAAGAGATTATGGAGAAATTGGTGCAGGAAATGTTAGCTGAAGGGTTAGTGAGACCGAGTCAGAGCCCTTACTCTAGTCCAGTGCTTCTGGTTAAAAAGAAAGACAACTCTCACCGCTTTTGTGTGGACTATAGGGCACTGAACAGAGCAACAATTCAAGACAAATACCCTATTCCCATGATTGATCAGTTGCTAGACGAGCTACATGGGGCAATGGTATTTTCTAAGTTGGATTTGCGAGCTGGCTATCATCAGATTCGAATGAAGGAGCAAGACATTGAGAAAACTGCGTTTAGGACGCATGACGGCCATTTTGAATTTCTGGTTATGCCCTTCGGATTGACGAATGCTCCAGCAACATTTCAGGCTCTAATGAACGATGTGTTTCGAAAATTTCTCAGACGCTTTGTCTTGGTCTTTTTCGACGACATTCTCATTTATAGCAAAACCTTGGAGGAGCATGTGGGACATCTGAAGCAGGTCTTGGATGTGTTTGTAGAACAGAAGCTTTACGCGAACAGGAAGAAATGTGCATTTGCTCAAGAGAAGGTTGAGTACTTAGGCCATGTCATATCAAGCTCTGGAGTTGCGACTGATAAGAGTAAGATTGCTGCGGTAGAGACGTGGCCAATACCGAAGTGTGTGAAGGATTTGCGTGGCTTTCTGGGCTTAACAGGTTATTACCGAAAATTCGTTCAAGCTTATGGGTCTATAGCGAAGCCATTAACAGAGCTCTTGAAGAAAGATCAGTATGAGTGGTCTGAGATGACGTTAAAGGCATTTGAGAGATTGAAGAACGCAATGGTTTCAGCTCCTGTCTTAGCGTTACCAGACTTTACCAAGCTGTTCGTTGTGGAGTCAGACGCGTCGGGATATGGATTGGGGGCAGTCCTGATGCAAGAAAATCACCCGATAGCGTTTTTCAGTAGAGGTTTGACTCAGAAGGAACAACAGAAACCAATCTATGAACGGGAATTGATGGCCATAGTGATGGCTATTCAGAAGTGGAGACATTATCTCTTGGGGCGCAGATTCGTTGTGAGAACAGACCAGCAGAGCCTCAAGTACTTACTCGAGCAGCGAGAGATTACACTGGATTATCAGCGGTGGTTGACACGAATTTTGGGTTACGAGTTTGACATAGAGTACAAAGTCGGCAGTGAGAACAAAGTAGCTGATGGTCTTTCACGCATTGACTACTCGTCGATGCAAATGAGTTCTGCGGAGTTATTAGCGTTAACGGTACCATCTTCTCTTCAGTTACAAGATCTGTATCAGGAGATCAGTGAGGATGGAGAGTTACAAGAAGTGTTGGGGAAGCTACAACAAGGAGAAACAGTACGTAATGGGTTTACGGTGGTCAATGGGAGATTGATGTATAAGGACAGACTGGTGATTCCTGCCACGTCTAAACAGATACCATTGATTTTGAAAGAATGTCATGACAGTGTTCTAGGAGGTCATGCGGGGGTGCTGAGAACATTGCAAAGAGTTAAGGCAATTTTTTACTGGTCTAAGATGCGAAAAATGATTCAGGACTATGTAGCTGCGTGCATGGTGTGCCAAGCACACAAGTATTCTACTTTGTCGCCAGCAGGGTTGCTCCAGCCTATCGAATTGCCTGTAAGAGTGTGGGAGGATGTCGCTATGGATTTCATTGAAGGATTATCAACGTCTATGGGGGCAAATGTTATATTGGTGGTGGTGGATAGATTGAGTAAGTATGCTCATTTTATTACACTCAAACATCCTTTTACCGCCATTGATATTGCTCAGAAGTTTGCTAAGGAAGTCATACGATTACATGGGTACCCGAAGTCGATCATTTCCGACAGAGATAAGATCTTTTTGAGTTCCTTTTGGAAGGAGTGTTTTCGACTATCAGGGACGAGGCTGCGTTTTAGTACGGCTTTCCATCCACAGTCTGATGGACAGACTGAGGTCTTAAACAGATGTTTGGAAACGTTTTTACGTTTTTTTGCTTCAACGCATCCTAAGACGTGGTCGAAGTTCATTCCATGGGCTGAATTATGGTATAACACTTCGTATCACGCGGCCTTGAAGTGCACACCGTTTCAGTTGGTATATGGGAGAGAACCACCGTCCTTATTCGATTATGAGAAAGGTGCTACTCAAAATTACGAAGTGGAGGCGTTGTTGTTGGAGCGTGATAAGTTTCTGGAATCGATTAAAGGCAATTTAATCAAGGCTCAAGAGCGTATGAAAAACAATGCAGATAAACACAGAAGAGAGTTGGAGTTCGACGTTGGGTCTAAGGTTTTTCTGAAACTTCGGCCGTATAGGCAACAGTCAGTGAGTAAGCGGTTGTTTCAGAAGCTGGCGGCTCGTTATTATGGACCATTTGAGGTGATTGCTCGCGTCGGGAAGGTCGCATATAAGTTGAAGTTACCAGAGTCATCGCGTGTTCACCCGGTGTTCCATGTCTCACAACTGAAACCAGTGGTTGGTGATGCAGTTGTTATTACGAGTCTGCCAGAATTGATCGATGATGAGGTTTCACTCGAACCGGAAGAATTGGTGGAGACACGTTATGATTCGATGGGACATTTGGAGGTGTTGGTTAAATGGAAGCATTTACCGGAACATGAGATGTCTTGGATGAAAGTAGGCGACTTGAAGAATCAATTTCCCAGTTTTTCACTTGAGGACAAGCTGAAGCTTGCGAACGGGGGTATTGATATGCTTAAGAGGATTTACATAAGGAGGAAGAAAGGATCAAAAGAAGAAGAGCTGAGAAGCGAGAGTGATGAGCTGGCAACAGCAACTTAGAAGTTTATACAAGTGGTTGTTATAGTTGTTACAATTGTTACTAAGCCTCACAGTATATAAGAGGACTTAGGGAGATAGAGTTAGTCAGTTAGTTGGTTGGCCTCTTGGCTGTAACCGTAAAGATTGTATTTGGCTTAGTCTCTGTTCTGTAGAGATAAGAGAGGGTGGTTGGGCGGATCTTAATCAAATATACATCTATTCTCTATCATGGACTTCCAAATATTGAGAAAGAAAAGCATATACCAAAAACTGTCATTCCTCTTCTTTAATATAAGCTGCAAAATTCATGAAACACAAAAAGTCCCTGTGCAAAAAATAATCAGAACAGGGCCGTGTCATAGCACAGGTTCAAGTCCAAGTTCATCTTCAGGTTCGTCATCATTCTCCTCAAACAGCTTCATAAACCTGGCTTGATCTCGCTGCAGCTTCATCCTCTTAGAGTGCCTAAACATGAAAACCCCTCCAACCACAACAAGAGTTGCACACAAGACCCCTGCCACGATCGCTATCGCAACTTTTGACCCATTATCTCCTTCCTCTTTTGAACCTGAACCCGTCGTTGCTCCAGCTGATACTACACATACATTATTGCATTTCAAATTCACGTCTGTTACTTCTGTTCATCAAATCATATCTCTTCGTTTCTTTTGACAGGAAACACAAATGCAGAAATCAAGGTTATTACTCACCGGAGTCAAGCTTGGCACAACCGTGGCAAACAAAAGTAGCATTGATCTCTTTTTCCTTAAAGTGCATATAGATTTGGCTAGCAGAGAAATCTGAAGGACAAAGCTCCCATTCATCAAACTCTTTGTCTGATATCAGACTGCCTTGCTCATAGATTCCACATCGCTTACACTTTTCGCCACTTATCTCTGTCATAGGCTGTGTGATATAACCAACATAGAGAGAAGAAACATCTAAGTTGTTACAATCTTCACTCTTATTAATAAACATATGTAAAACGGAACTTGCCTGCCATGATTCTTGACCGCGAAAAGTGTACACGGTATCTGATTTGGTAACATCAGGAAGAACAGTCTTGTTCTCTCCTTTGCATTGGAAGTAGACTGTGTGTTTGAGTTTGAACCAGTCATGCTTGGTGAATATCTCAATGGAGTCCAATGTGATAGATTGTGCTCTAACAGATCCTGCAATTTCGAAGATATAAAACCCATTCTATTATAACATATGCTGGTAGTTAAGGAGACAGACTCCATAATCCCATATCTTTGATGTCCTCATAGAAAACTATCCCACACAAATCGTTCTATGGAAACAGAACATGAAGACATGGATACAAATTTGGTAAAGGAAACAAGCTGTTTCGTTCCCTGAGAAGATCGTTGTGTACGTTACCTGGAATTAACGTGTGTGTGATGGACCAGAATAGAAGATTTCTCCAGATCAACGTATTTCTAATCGTCATTTGTATTTTCTTTTGTTGATTTGTTTTCGTTTGAACCTCTCTTTTATTTTCTACCAAGGAAACAGAGGATGAAGAAGAAAGCTTCAGAGGAAAAAGAGGGAGAGAGATCCACAACGACACGTGTATCTCACGAGGCACCCTCTTACATTCTCCCTCTTCAATTCCATATTCAATGCACACCAATTCTGTAACGTTCGTAAAAAAAATCGAGAGTAAAGGTAAATTTTTCAGTTATAACATGTCGACGACTCATAAAGACATTATTTCTTAGCTTTGTTAGAGTTATATAACACTAGGGTCGGCCCGCCCTACGGGCGGGATATGCTTTACATGTGATCTTTTTTTTTTTTTTTTTTTTGTAACAATGCTTTACATGTGATCTATGTTATTATTTTTTGTATAATTTTGGGATTTGTGTTTTAGATTTGCATTTGCAAGAAATGTATATAATAAGGATTTTTGTCTTCCAGAAAATTTATATGTGATAAGATATATTTAAAACTAAATAGTTGTTTATATATTAAAGAGTTGAGGCATTGATATGCTACGAAGGCTTCAATTGGTCATCATGTTGTTTTATTTAACAAAAATTTGATCCCATATTCGGGTGGTTTGTAATATTTTGGGTTAAGAAAGATTGGGTTGTGAGTAATTTTTAATTTGAAATCACAGTCTTTTGACATGTTATTGGAGTAAAAGTGGTGATTATTTGAAGTTGCATTTATTATTAAAAGTAGAATGTTATATTGAATGTGAAGAAGTTCAAGTGAACCTAATCAAAATAAAAGACATTGAAACTGGAAAGTGCGAAAACTTAGTAGCGATCGATTAGTGTAGACACATGTTAGTCACCGTAAAACCAACTACACGAACTTCACCATTTGTTTATAGTAATAACAATCAATGCGCCGATTTTCCAAATTGTTGATGTGGCGCTTTCTTGGTGGCATTATAAAGATCATATTAGTTTTATAGCACTTCTTTTTCAATATAGAGATGTTGCATAAGGAACGTTTAATCTAATCCATCATTTGTCAGCTCCAAACATGTCAGTTTGCCATTCATAAATTCATGCATTCCTCATGTTCTACTGTGCATAGCAAAATTATGGCATAGAAATAGTTACCGAGATTGTTACCTTTACCACGGTTGTTGTTTGTCAATATGCAAAGATGTTTTAGCTCTGTTGCAGCGTTGTTTCATTGTCAAAATAGTTTATTTTTTCCTAATATTAATTCTTGTATTGAAAAATAGATAAAAAATTGCATTAATTAATTTATAATGCTTAATTTATTCTCAATAAAAACTTCCTCTATTTTCATTGCATTTTTATTTTTATTTAAGAAGAATATACTTGTTTCGTAATTTAAAGGATATAAAACTCTTATTGTTTTACTTTGTTCTCAATATTTGTTCTATTTTAACTTGGTTAACTGTACTTGATTATGTTACAGTTAAACACATAAAACATGAATTAATTTTTATGCGTTAATGTTTTGAAATTGGCGACACTTTTTGCTTCTATTCATTTTCTTTAAATTATTAAATTATACAATGCAGAAATAGGTTATTTATTATAATAAAAATTACTTAAAATAGGTAGGTAAAGGAAAATCTATACAAATTGTAAATATATATATATATATATATATATATATATATATATATATATATATATATATATATATGCTTGTTTGAATTTAATATGTGATTATTTTTAAAATCAAAAGCATGTTATCTGAATTCATAATTAGGGTTTCAAAAATGATAAAAAATTATTTTACATTTAATTTCTTATAATTAATTAATTTTATTTTGAATTTAGCTATATACTATTGGTAAATAACTGTTTATTTTATTTACTAGATGTTATAATTTGATTTAAACTTAATTACTTTATATAAAATATTCAAAATTACTATACATTTAGAGTGAATGATATTTAGTCATCGAATTTTATACCATTTAAATAGAAGTTCTAATTTAGTTTAAATATATTAATATAACTAAATTCATTAATTTCTATAGTTTGGATAAATTGTAATGTTTTTTTCAGCGATGTACAATGTTAAATGATTTTGTAGTCCTTTTATATTATCCACATGTAATTAAATTTTAGAAAATGATAATAACGTTTTATATTTATTTCAATTTAAATTTACTATACATATTTAAATTATTAAAATGATAAGATAATATGATATCTATATACATTCTATTTGTTATCGAATTTATCTTCTTCCTATGATGTTGCAAATATCTATATATTTTCTATAAAATGCTATTTGTTTTACTATTATATCATATTAGATATGTTTACTCGCGGATTATGTGTAATATTTTTGTCTAAACTATGTTTAATATGTTTATTATAATATTTTTCATCGATGCTGTGTTATGGTTGCAAGCTGAGCTTTGTAAATCTTCTGCCTCTAATACTGTTTGTTCCCCTTCTCTAGAATGATTATGTGATCACTTTTCCCTTACATATCTTCTTTCGATCGCAGCTAAATGTTTGTATGCATTCTCTGTCTCTCTGAACGCTGTATTTCTCCTCAGTGACACATGTCTCAATTCATTGGTAAGTCTTCAGAAGAAGTGTGCGGATACAATGAATCTCCCGCCTTTTCTTGTTTAGAGCGTAACAAAAAAAAATTGTTTCTTCCCTGTTCAAGTGGTTCCCTCTGTTCCGAATCTCTTACTTTGTGCTTTGGAGCTGCATTTACTTGGTCTACCAATGGATAATCCATGCCTTCAAGAACTTATGGTGCACACTTCTTCCACCGTTTTATTTTCCTTCATAGAGGCTAATATTAAGAGTTTTGTAAGAGATTTTTGTTATACATGTTTTGCAAGAGGACATATCAACTTCTTAGTCTTTCTTCACCCTACGCACCCTTATGGTACATTCATAAACTCTTCACATATTTTAATATATTTTTAAAAATAACATGTTATCTTAGTTCCGTTGAAAAGCTAACACACACCTAAGCAATTCTTTCATAGCGGTCACAGCAATGTTGGTCATCAAAGACTTATCTATGTCTAAGATAACCAAGTTTGGTTGAGATGGTTAAGTCAAGGCGCCATTGAAGAACAACTTCCTAGAAGAAGATCACAATCAAGTGAAAGACCACTGGGGAGTAACTCTAATGGAGAAATGTGCATCTGGTTTAGTAGTGGTGGGAGATGAGATAGTGGCCTCCCCATGAATTTAGCTGCAATGCTTGAAACCCTCTCAAGCTGCCAAAATAAAAAAGATGTTAGTGGAAGTTTACTCTCTAAGATCAATCACAATGCATGAAACATGTTTCATAAAGAAAAAGCTAGAACCTCTTCTCTAAGAATTTTAGATTCAGAGCTTCTGTGCATCAAACTAAGAGTCATCATGAACAGGAGCATCACCACAGTTGTGGCAAATGGAGTGTTTGTGAGCTTCTCGAATGGCAAAGTTTTCGCAACGTATCCTATCATTCTCTTCTTTGAGTGCACAATTATCAACTCATTAGTGTTGTGCCTGCAAGAAGAAACGATGGAGAAGCAACACTAAGGATTTCTTTTTCTTTTTTTTTATTGGAGAAGAGACAAAGCGAGGAAGAGAGAAAGTAAAAAGTTAAACCTTCTTCTGTATTCTTCGGTTCTAGAACCAAAACTTGATCTGTCTTGGAGCTAAACCCAGTTCTCTGCTACGTTGCATCATCTGTTTCTTATCTGGATGTTGACACTCACTGAAAGAACTGCAAACAAAAGCATAAGAGAACAGAAAGCAAGAGCTGGAGAAAACAATTGAGTAGAGAAAAAGAGAATACGATTCAAGCCCTTGGATCTGGTGTGGTGTTTGATGGTGGAAACGCTTCTAGAAAAACAATCCCAGAGAGCAGAGCACCCACCACATCACACAGTAAATCCGCCCCTCTCCTCAACCTGGGAAGACAGCAGCAAAGGCATCAGCTTTCTCAATCAACTGTTCAACAGAACATCAGCTAGGCTTTCGTCTAAGTGATTACCATGTAGAGAAGCTGATGCTGATGGATACATGTTTTATTCCAAACCGAGCCAATGTCGAGACTATTTGGCAATAGCAAGTTGATCATCTATAAGAAAACCAATCCTACATAAGATTAAAGCCAAAGATCGAAGTCAATAGAGAATATTCATCAGTGATCATCTTTGTGTTGATACTGATACTGTATTACAGTATCATGTCTTAGAGGATCAAACCAAGGCAACACACCAACGAATTCACATGGACCACCAAAACTTTTTTTTAATCATCATCAAAAGAAAAAGGTATTAAAGGTTAAATCACTGAAGAGAAGAAACAGTACTAAAACTTGAAGTGCAGTAAAACAAAATCAGTTCGTAGGTACCTGCTCCGGACCAGGGAAGAAGTGAACCTCTCTGAAACCAACTCCTACCTCTTTGTCAGCAAGTATTCCAACCATAACAGCATCGATAGCATCTTCTTTTCTCAATGCTTTTGCCATAACACCGTGAACTAATATTCTGTAAGAGATATGAAGAGAGGATGAGGTCAAGAAGAGAAATACTCACATATATTTATACTGAGCACATACCGTCTTGCAGATCCAAACGACGCATTGAAAGAACTCATCGTGGAAGATTTGATTAATCGGATTAAACACGCAGCCATAACTCGAACCGTTTCAAATGGCAAGAAGAAGCTTAGAAGTCACCGAGTTGCCATCGCAGGAAGAAGAGAGGCGAAGATCGTTTCTTCGATACAGCAGGATTAGGGTTACAGGGTGAACTCTATCTACCCGGGCCGGATACAGAGAAACTTTTAACAGCCCAACACATATTAGATGACAGAAGCCCATCCCGAAGTAAGTTAAATGAAACGCCGAGTTTCGACTTCTTGGACACGTGTCGCAAGCTCAAGCTTCGAATTTCCAGGCTGGAAGGCAACGTGGCTGTCTTAAGAAGAGAGATAACTGGTTTTTATAATAATAGACTAGGATCGGCCCGCCCTACGGGCGGGATGTGTTACATTTATATTTTTCATTATGAATATATGATTGTTAATATGCAAATCTAATGGTAGGGGTTGGTTTGGAACTTGAAATTGATGTGGTAGTTGGTTTGTTTGTGTAAAGTTAAATCGATAGATGGAAGATTGTAAATGAAAATCATGTTTTTGAATTATTTTTGAGTTTTGTAGTTGTGCTTTATTATTATATATCTGTGGTTATCTGCTGTATATAATAGAGTCGCGATTTTGGTTGGCGAGTGCATTGATGGAAATAACATGAGTTTTGGCTATTGCTGTGGATCTCGATTTATATGATTAACTCTGGTAATAATATTTCTTTGTGGGGGCTAGTGCGATTCTTATTGTTTTAGCAAAAATATTAGCCAATATAAATTGTTTTCTACTTTGAAGTAGAAGTAGACCGTAAGGTAATAACAACTTAACTATTTTTTTAGTTTGGTTTGTGTGTTGGTTACCGTAGTAAACCGTATAATCATGTCAACAGTTGCATTTCACGGAAATTTTGTAATGTGTGAAATTTTTATATTGTGTGTAAGGTGAGTGTTAGGATTTTAGTCCTACCTGTACATTAGAATTTAGAATAAATTAGATATCAGTGACTTGTATTTTATTCATTTTCATAAGTCATTTTAAGAACAGACAACCAAACTCGTTAGACAATAGTTAAAGAGAAGAAAATATTTTTTGTCTCACCCTACAAAGATATTAAACTTTATTCAGTCATATCAGACTTTCCTATCTGATTGCATAAAGATAGCTAGCACTGTCATATTAATCCTCAAAAACTTGTTAAATATCTAATCGTATTGCAAGCTAAACATATGAACTATCAACACACCAGTCAGCCAACTGTTATACATAGGGATTTAAAATCTTCGAACCTTCTTGTTAATAAAATTGGGTAGTCAAAGTTTGTGATTTGGATTGTCACGCATGAAACATCCCACGTATTTATACTCAAAATCAACTGCATGAACCTTCTGTTACTCAATGGCCATTCATTGATCTTAATTTGCCCCAACAACATAGGTTTTTAAAATTTAAATGTAGACAAGATTAAAAAATAATCGAAGGACGCGGTAAAAAATTTAAATGTACCATTAATATGTTTTATTTAGTGATTTAGCTGAAAGCATAGAAATTGAAAGAAAATGATGTCATGTAAAAAAACCATAATGTGATCTAAACTTGTAGGAAATAGAAGGGTTATAAGGTAGATGATTTGAGTAACTACTCTGTGCGAGCCTCCTTGAGTCGGCAAACAGCTCCTGGACGCTGATGTTCCTCTACAATGATCCTGCCTGAATCGAGCTCATCACTTGCTTCTTCTGCTGCAGATGTACCCGTGGGGTTCATGGGGAGATAATTACTCCCATTGTTCTTGTCAGCGGCACTTATCTTGAGAAAATACAACGCTTCATGTATGTAAGGAGGAGTATAAATTTCAAAATATGGTGGAAGCTTTGTATAACATTTAGAGCAGGATATGTAAGCACCAGCCCCTGCCGGCCCGTTTCATTCGACTCAACTTTTTCAGTGCACAGAAACTCAGTAACCTGTGATGCAAGGAAGTGAGACATTAGTCAATAGTAATGACACATATTTAATACGTAATGCTAGAAGAAAGTAGAAACAGTTAGGGAATTAACATGCGTTAAGCTCAAAGACCGTCACAACTTCAATTTTCTTCACACCTTCATATTTGGTGGAACTTGTGGAGCAGCTCACGTCACCAACACCCAAACTACACATGTAATTATTATTTTTCCTGTGTTTTAGTTGTGGTCTTTGAATAAATAAGATATAAATTTATGATTCACAATCAAAAGACTTACTCGGATGAAGGTCTCACTTGCGTTTGTCTTTATCGAAATAGAAATGAGGGCCAGAAGTTACATTCAGTAAGAGGCGGCCTGGAAGATTGACAAAGATAGTTACAGACCATGGAACTGTAAACATGTTTTAAAATGAAGTTCAAGATAGCTACCTCCGACAAGTTTTGAATTAATGCTGGTGGGTACGATCACCTTTGTACTTGTCAATCTGGATGTTGATCATAATCCGTTGAGTGGTTTGGGCATGGTCAATTGGAAATTGTTTTGATAAGGCTAACAACGCATATGATGTCTTCAAAGAGATGGTGAAAGAGTCTTAATTAACTGTGCTAAAAATCATAACATTGTCTAATGTAAGTTCCTATAACCACATGGAAAATGAGCATTTGTGTTTGCTAAAGACATCATCTTGAAGTGAGTGAATATATTGGTGACTTTAACAAACCTTGTTAGATTGTTGAATCAATGGCGATGGGTGAAACTGAGAGCTTGATGTTGCTTAGTGTTACTCGAAGACCATGAGCTCGTAAGTATCTCTTTCAAGTGTTATGCCGATGATCCTTGGAGCAGAGTTGCCTGGTAATTTCTTTTTTCCAAAAAAATTAGCACTGATAAGTTTAAGAAGCAATAAAATTAAGCTAAAAGATATCATTGAGGGAATATAGGAAACAAACCTTCTCATCAGTTTATGAGAAGAAACTGAAAGTTCTAGAAGTTATCATCAAGGAAATTTGAAGAGACAAAACTTTTCATCGAGGAGGAGCATGAAAAGATGTAGAAGTTAGCATTGTTAGATATTGATCGCACTATACCAGTTCTGTTTCTTCTCTAACTCAGGCTCTTTCACAACCATCTCATCCTCCGGAGCCTAAGCTTTATCATCCTCCTGAGTCATGAACTGAACATAGCACAAAACGTGAGCAACAGAAAATAAGTTCGAGACGGGGAGATGTGAAAAGCATATAACCGGTGAAACTACTCCGATGGTGAAAATTTACGAAAATCAAAAACGTACACAACAATCATCCAAATATGGAAAAATGAGTCGGTGAAAAATCTGTAACAGAAACTTAAGAAAAAAACAAAGTGACAATTATAAACTGGATTCATGACGGTGAAGATGTGTAAAAAAATTAATCGATGAAATTAATCTGACTATGAACCAAAGGGGGAGTTAAATTGCTAACCTGAGAATCAAGTAGGAGCATGTCGGCTCCCATGAGATCTCCACCTCAGCGTACATTACTGGCCTCCTAGAAATGGAGCAAGCGAACTTCAACGGTGGAGGAGGAGCGGCCAGTCTGCATATCGGGGAGGGAAACTGAAACGTTAGCCATAGAACACCATTTTTGTTTACTGGATTGTTTAGAACGAATGAGAGGATAATTCTCAAAGGAGTAAAGCATACCTTTTATAGCCAAACTCCATCACCTTGCATAACAAAAACTCGGATTGAATAGATCGTGGATGATCCATTAATGGAGGGTTTAAAGTGGATAACTCGGTTCCTTGTATAGTTCCGGACCGGAAGGAAGAAGATGAAAGATCGTCTTCAAAACCCTAATCGCCATTAGCGCTGGTGACGGGAAGAGAGTCAAGAGACGAACACGTGATAATCTAATAGAAATCAAGGCGTTTTATCAAGGAGAAGCTAGTGGGCTGGATGGGGAGGTGAAACGGCCCAACAAATGTAAAGTCCATACGAATGAAGAAAAGGAATAAATGGAACGGTGCGTTTAGCACACAGCGGACACGTGTCGAGACGACAGACGCCGAGTTTCTGACCTGGATGGCGACGTGTCACGCCTAAGAAGAGAGGAAACTTGTTTTTATAATAATAGATTTTATCGAAATTATTTAGTTAAAATCTGAAACTTTCTTTCAGTATTAAATCGAACAAAATCAGTTTACATATGTTCTGTATGGCCGTTTTTTTTTTATGTCCGTTTTTCTTTCAACAAATTAAGAAAATAATAAACTGAAAACGAACAGATGAGACATCAAAGCTTGTCAGAAAATGGCAAACTACTAACCGAATAATGAATCTCTCCACAGTAAAAAAAGAAAAACCTGAGACAGAACAGAGAGATCGAGGAATGAGAGACACGAAGACGACTAAGAGAGAATGTCGTCTTCGTTGTTTCTTCGTCAATTTTTTCTCTTCATCTCCTCTCTCTTCCTTCTCTTCTCCGGCGACGTCCCCTCCGCCGCCGGAGCTCCCTCCTCGGGGGCCGTATCTACGCGTGCGATGATGAGAGGAAGAAGGAACAAGCTGCAAACGATGGAGTTTTTAAACGCGCACAACGCAGCGCGGGTAGCTTCGGGCGCGTCGCATCTCAGATGGGATCAAGGCCTGGCCCGTTTCGCGTACGATTGGGCCAAACAACGTAAGTCCGATTGTAAAATGACACATTCGGGTGGGCCACACGGAGAGAATATATTCTGGTATCAAAGGAGTGTGAATTGGACGCCGAAGAGAGTGGTCGCGACGTGGGTGGATGAGAGCTTGCACTACGATCGGACGACTAACTCGTGTGGAGCTGGTAAGATGTGCGGTCACTATACGCAGATCATATGGCGCACAACCACAGCCGTTGGTTGCGCACGTATCAGGTGTGACAACAACCTTGGATTTCTAGTGGTTTGCGAGTATTCACCTGGTGGAAATTACGAAGGCGAAAGTCCCTTTGATTCGCCTAAGTAAAATTACAATTTTACATTTTTAATGTTGTTTTTCTCTAACTGTTCGCTCCAGTTCAAAAGAAACATTTTTTTTTTCCTTCAATGGTTTCTCGCTAAAATGTTCTACTTCTACCAATGTAAAGTACCTAACGTGGATCGTGTTTTTATACATATATATTGGGCCTGTAACTGGGCTTGATCTTGATTATTACGTAAAACGATGTCGTAGTGGTTAAGTGAATGTAGCTCAATTTTCGCATCTTCATCGTTGTTGTTTCGTCACTGAGAGACTCGGTAGAGAAAAACCCTAAACATTTACCCGGCGAGAGATGAGTATCATCCGTAGCGCGATCAGATCGAGTTTGAGCCTCCGGACGTTGGATCCGGCGATCAGTCGTAGCTCCCTTCCATTTCTTCAGGAGTCGCGGAAATGTCTCTCTACCGTCGCAGAGCAGCCGCCTTCCTCTCCGTTACCACCACCTCCGGGAGGTTCCCCTGTTGACGGAGTTAAGAAGCCTGCGGGAGAAGGTTGTTATGAGTTTTACTCGCAGATTGTTATGGTTCATTTTGAAGATGTGAATGCGAATAAGGAAGGATGTGTTTCGTTTGGTATCTGATAGTTTAGTCATTCACTGTGTTTGTTTCAGGGAATTTGTATGGGAAATTTTCAGGCTTTTCAAAACATACGCTGAAGAGTGATGTCATGAACGTACTTGAAGGATGCAATGTGACACCTGATGATCTCAGATTCAGCTACATGCGTGGTGGTAACTTGAATCCTGCTGGAGTGTGAGTTTTAGCTTATATTAATTAACGCTCCTCGTCGTTGTTACAAAGTTGTATTTTTTCAATTTTTCATTTTTTCTAACAAATGTTTTTTTTTCCAGGTATGTGCAATTCTCTTCCCGTTCATCATATGATAGTGCAATGAGGGCGATTGCGAAGAAGGGAAGGTTATATAGATTAGAAAGGGTAATCCTTTTGACAAAACTATAGAGTCCCTATTTGTATGCATCTGACTTAACCTGATTCCTTTGCCAATGATTTAGGCTACTCAGTCTCAGTGGGATCCCATTGTTCCTTATGAAGGCAAAGTGGTAAGTAAGCTATGTTTGCTGTTTATCCTCAGTTGTATTTATCGAGGTCATTTATTATTCAGACACTTGATATATGATTGTATATTGTTTAGGTTGCGTTACACGGGCTTCCGCCGAATGCTATAATAGAAGACATAGATAGGTTCTTATCCGGCTGTCTCTATCATCCTGGATCCATCCAGTTCCTCACCATGTGAGTCATTTCTCTTTTACTTATTCCTAATTTGGCATATGCTTTGATCACTCGATTAGATATTAGTTCGATCTGCAGTCTTGCAAACCCAGTGCTCCTTTTCTCCTGTATGATTAATCAATTACAATGCTTTTATGCACACTTTGGTTAATCAGATCCCTCATTCCTATAGTTAACACACCATTTCTCTGGGAGTAAAGTAAAAACGTGTGATAAGCACCTATCTCCTGGCCGTCTTTACTTTTTTTTTTGTCATCTTGTTTGATTCATCATGTCTATAGCTCTATGTGCTCGATCATTGTGTTGTTCAGAAATTTCTGGATTTTTTAAATAATATGGACATGAATCTATTTTGAATGCCTTTATTGACCATGCAGTCAAGGACTCGGAAGTCCTAAGAGGGTGGCACTGGTGCGTTTCACATCACAGACCCAGGCGATGAATGCGTACATTACAAAGAACAGGAACTTCCTTCTCAACCAACGAATCGCGTTGCAAGTTCTGCAGTAATTTCTTAGTTGGTGTAATCCAGTGGCAAGAAATCCTGTGTCTTTCCTGTTTGGATGTTAGTTTGATTCTCAGAGGTTTTAGCTGCAAACTCCATGATTCTGCATTTAAGTTGTTGTCTGTTTTCTCTGGTTAACTTTGAAGTTCACAAATAAAAAAAAAACTTCTTGGTGTCTAAGTAGAAGAAGAAAGTCTCAAATAAGCAGATTACAGCTACTGCATGTGATGTTTTTTTTCTTCCTTGTATTTGACTAACTTTGGATGCCCATGTGATGAAGTGATCCATCTTGCTTTTAGAAAGTGAATGACTATGTACTATAAGGTCTTCGTGGGGCACACTTTTCACCAGGGCCATAGAGAAATCGACCAGAGTAGAATAATATTATGTCCACTTGCTTTTCTATAGTGGGTCAACTTTGCTTGTAAATTAAGCATCTTGCTATCATATCTTTTCACTGTTATCGAACTTCCTTCATGAGTTCCACCGGTTGTGTAGAAGATCTGATTGCTTTAATTGATTGTTTAATATTTATAAACTTGCAAGTCTTCTGATATGCTTATGATGAGTAATATGTCGATAGTTGGTTAACTCTTTAAGCAAGATTTAGTAAACTCAATGGCCAAAACCCTCTAGTAGGATCATCATTGAGCTATGAGATCAAAATGGTGAACTTAGATTCGTGTGAGAGATTGGTAAGTTGTTTTTAGAGGGGTGAAAATGTAAGTCTTTGATAATTTGATCTACACCGAAATCTCTTTGGGATTTGAGAGACATGAGAGTTTGTGAAAGTATGGACAACACACCGGGACAAATGCATAGAGACTAGAGTTGAGAATTGGTGTGGTCATGTGAATTATTAATCTTTCAACACTATTCCTTGAATACAACAAATTAAAAAGTGGAAGACGCCGTGGATTTAGCCAAACCTATTGTTTCCTGAAATCTTTATATAGTTTTTGACTTTTGACAACCTTCCTCTTGTTGTTTATGTTTTGTCATATGCACCAACAGGATGATCTATTTGTCCTAAACTGCAACACCAGTCTGGTATTTAATCTTATCAGATAATTTGGTATTGAATGATATGATGTGTTGATATGTATTGTGAAAGTAGACAAACTCCACAAAGACAATTAGATTTATACAAAGCGTTTCCACACTCTTTACTCTAATCCACACACTTTGTCTGCTCCACTAGTTCAACATGACCAACTTTTCATGGCTCATTCATAGTAAACGTAATTAGTTGCACAAACATCCTCTGTTCTTCCAAATTTTTGTTAAAGTGTTGATGAAATATTTGTTTTTGGTATAAAGTCTGCAAAGCTATTTTGCCAACTCTTCTCCATTCATACCTTTATTCTCCAATTCTATATAAGCATCAATCAATTAAAAATCGAAAACCAAACAAGCAAAGCCGACAATAGTCTCTTTTGTACCACACTCTTTTGTTTTTTTCCCTAATAAACAATATCACAATAGTTTATTATTACCACCACCAAACTCCCAATGACTTCATACATGTATATAAGCAAAGATTCATCAAAAGGTGAAAAGTGCTATAAGAAGTGAGAAAACGAAGCACACAAGATCCAACATGGAAGAAGAAAACACCACGATCATCATGACGTCACTCTCTACTCTTCCTCCTTCACACCTCACGAGTCTTACTCACACCATTCTTTCTCTCTCCCATCACCATCGCCGTCGTCTTGCCTCCGTCCTCTCCTCTCCGACGCTTTTCTCCCTCACTCTCCGCCACCTCCTTTCTCTCTCCCATCACCATCGCCGTCGTCTTGCCTCCGTCCTCTCCTCTCCGACGCTTTTCTCCCTCACTCTCCGCCACCTCCTTTCTCTCTCCCTACCTCAAAAGACCCACCTCATCGCTACTCACCTCCTTTCTCTTCTCCGCCCTCTCCTACTCCACCGTAACCACCACTCTCTCCCCTCCTCTGCCGCCCTTATGAAGCTCCGGGACCTCGACGCGGTGGTGCTCCTCCTCTTTCTCTGCGAAACACATCAGCTAGATCCAGATGTTCTAGAAGCTTCAGCTGATAACTGGCGGGAAATGCTCGGCACTATATGCTCTGATACTATGTTAAACAGTATCTCCGGTCTCTGGACATGCGACGCCGGAATCTTGATGCCTTACATAGAAACCCTAGTTAGATGCAAAAGATTCGTCGACATAATGGGAGGCTACAACCACCACCGTCGTCTTCGAGGAGAGAAAGAAGGATATGAAATCCCGGCGGCTAGAGCGGCTGTGGTGGCGCTACGTGCGGTTGAGGTGTTGAAAGCCGCCGGAGAAGTAGAATGCGTGATATGCAAGGAAGAGATGAGTGAAGGAAGAGATGTTTGTGAAATGCCATGTCAGCATTTGTTCCATTGGAAGTGTATCTTGCCATGGCTTAGCAAGAGGAACACGTGTCCTTTCTGTAGGTTTCAACTTCCCACCGACGATGTCTTCTCCGAGATCCAACGGCTATGGGAGATCCTCGTCAAGACTAGCGAGTTACACGTGGCGTGATTAATACAAGTGTATGAAACGTGTATATCGTTATGTATACTTAGATGTGTCAAGTATTATAAGTATGTATCAAATAGGAAATATTTGGACCGTTTTGATCTATAGAATTTATGTTAGTTTTTTCTTTTTGACAAGGACACATGTGGTTTTATTACTCATGACAACATTTCTTGTTATAAATTGTGACAACGACGAGTTTCGTATATTAAAACAATGTTTTCTTTTGTTATCTTTCATATAATACTATGTAGCTTCCTTTGTACAGACGATTAATAATTGGTTTTCATTCCATGGAAAATAA
This sequence comes from Brassica carinata, assembly GCA_016771965.1. NCBI lineage: Eukaryota > Viridiplantae > Streptophyta > Magnoliopsida > Brassicales > Brassicaceae > Brassica > Brassica carinata. The sequence goes on from CM028700.1 coordinate 8,897,455, forward strand.
AATAAAAACGTTGAAATGAAAGGGGGACTAGTGAGCCTATAGATTTTGATATTTTCAGAATTGGGCCTTTTGTAACTAGTGCGAATTAAATGATTAACAATTCGGGAAGATTTTTGATGGAATATTATAACTGGGCTTTCAGTGGGCATCGCATTCATTACGGACTGTGCCAATTCCAAATTTCTATTTTCATATCAAATCTAACTTCAAAGTTTTTTTTTTTTTTTTTTTTGCTTAAAATTTGGATCAAAGAATTTTTGTTCTGCTTCAGATTATTAACTTTAGAGTTCTTTTATTATTTACTCAAAATTGTGAAAATGAGAAATTTTCATTGAACCATAACGCTTGAACCCAAACAGAATTTGAACCAAAAGTTAATGAATATCATATAATATAAAGGCTCATGAAAATCATATGTCAATCATATAAGATGAAGTTTATTATCAAAGTGTTTTCGAATTAAAAAGATGCCCTGAGGTATATAAGACAATGATAAAAATATCTTCCACTTGGTAATATCGTCAATAGCCGTCAATAATACAATAAGTTTTTAATTGATCAATCAATTGAGTAGAGTAATCATAGTCATGTGCATCTATTCCATCTTTAAAAATCACGAATAATATCTGCATGTAATAAGATGATTTGAATGTTTATTCTTAACCACAAACTTCACTATTAGATGATAGTATGTAGTTCTGAAAATTTTCTATTAAATTTGTGTAATAAGCTAGAAGGAACTTTTGACCAAAAAAAAAGCTAGAAGGAACTAGTAATCGTTTTTCTAGTATTACTTTCCTATAATATTTGCCATATTACTTTCCTATAATATTTGCCATATTTGCCATATTATCACTATAGAGATTATAATATGCAATTATTAGATGTACAGATCTTTATAAAAACTGCTAATGATGATGCTTGATAGTAAGTTGCTAGATGAAATGAAAAGATAATCTATCAAAAAGTAAAAAAAAAAAAAAAATTAAACTGAAAAGAGGACGTCTAGATATAATATCAAAGAAATGAGCTAGATAACAAAATGAAAATCTAGTATTATACGAATTTAGATTGATTGTAATATGAAAAAATAATAAAGTACTACGACAATACGAAGAACACTAGTTACTAGATAGATAGTGTTGTAATAAAATGTCAAGGTTTGGTTAGACCAGACAATATGGGACCTTCACGATGTCTGTCTCATGTTTCCTGCATGCCATGCATTCTATTTACTCTTTCGTTCTCTACGTGCCCACGTCTCCACTCCACCTCTATCGTTTTCGTATTTGTATTACTCAAACTTGTGAATAAAGTTAGAATATAGGCTAAAATGGATCTCTTTTCTTACATGTTGGTACGATTAATCGCGTATAATTAGCGTTGAAGATTCTTTCTTCTAAAGGTAGGTTCAGTTAAGCTAATACTATATAGTAAGCTAGTTTCTCGAAAGATGAAATTCACTTAAATGCTTGTTTAAACTATTACTCCAAATTCAATACCTAATTAACATCAGAAACATTTTCAAATAGGAGATAATACGTCGACGTTAGGCATTCAATTTTCTTATCATATATGGTGCATATAAATGAAACAATTTGATTCGAAGCATGCAGTATAACTTTTGTGGAAACAATTCGAGCTATGAATTATCTAATAAATTTATGTAGAACGCTTTTTAAGATTATATCAGTTCCTTGTTGTCCTATTTGATTCAAAGCAGAACAGTTTAGTTTCAATTGTTTTCGTTACATGTTTTTAAACTTTTTGCAGTGTAATCAAGATTAGAGGCCGTAAAGTTTGTTTTCAACATCTTCTAAACCTATAAACCTCAACGTTTATTTTCGTAATGATATTTATATCTTAGCAAAAAAAAAAAAGGAAAAGAAAATTACGTCGACCTAGCTATATCGTTAAATATACTAGATAGCTCATAGTTAACTGATTTAGAATTTGTTTACGGAATAAAAATAAAAAATCAAATTTTACATGTAAATTGTACACATTACTATATATACGAAGTTAATTAAAAAGAATTTTACAGAACATTTTTGTAGGGACACGGATGAGGTATATATTAAAGCACTAATATAAGAAGCAAAACGTTGGTTCTTAACATTTACAGCAAAAAAGAAGTAAAACGTTGGTTACATTAGTGACTAACGTTTTACACAACATTTTGTTACTTGTTACATTACTATAGTAACAAAAAGAGTAAAATGTTGGTTCTTAGGTTTGTCGATAGTTAGTTTCATACTATACTAACATTGAGTCTAAATCAATTTAGGTTTCTGAATTGTAGTTGCATTTCGTTCTACGAAAAATTCGAAGTAACAAAGAAGGGATAACTAATGTTAATGTTCAGCTCAATATTAAACCCAAAAGAAAGAAATAAAAAACAAAACGAAGTAAGAAGCTAAAGAGATAGACTGACATCCATGCTCCCTCAACCAAAAGACAAAACACTCAGTGCAGCATGAATGGCCTAGCTGTCAACACAACTCTCTTTTAAAATGATAACATATAGTATAGGAACTTGCTTTTTTTCTTTAATTTGCTTATATATACTCTTCCAATTTAATCAAAACGAGACTGACTTTTGTTTAATATTGTTATAAGATAGGAATTTTTAAAAAAGGATAAAGATCACGCACATGATAATAATACATTGTACTGTAATGGTGCATTCAAGGAGTACTCTTCAATACGTTCCAAGGCCACATGTTCAGTATTTAATCGGTCCATCTATGAAAGTTAATTTGATATGCTGAAGAGAACATGTACCTGGACCATTCTTTCTGTTTATATTTAGACTAACCTACACGTGATTTTCTTACTATATGATTTGACTTTAGATCTATATTTTCAATTTTGTTTACAAATTTTTTGTGTCAAGTCACACGATCTAGCCGACACCATCGATAAGATTGGCCATCTCTAACTAGTGGAACCGTCATATGCTAAATCAAATATCAGCAATGAATGGAAAATGAGCCCCATTAACAAATATCGTGTACATGTTTTTGGGTCCTAACACGAAAATTACATAGCATACAAATCGTTGTCATTAAGAAAATAAAAACAAGTGGAAGTGAAAGTTGTGTAACCCCACTTGTTAAATTCCTAATTTCGAAGCACAAGAAAATGGTATAGAAAACTAACTACTCATCAATGTAATATGACGATCAACACACGTCAGTGTTTCTTGCCACCATTACACCAATATGTGGAATCTTATGAACAGAAAACGAGGAGAGACAGAGAAGGCTAATGATGGTCATGGAAGGAGAAGAAGAATACAAGTTGGAACTTAGGAAAAATGCCAAAAAGATCCATCCTCTTTGAAAAATTCATTACAACCCCATAATCCATGAAATGAATTTCGATCTAAATCTAACTAGTAAAGAAATATTTTTGTAATAATTTTCCTTGAAGTACAAAGAAGACAAAAGAGCTTGAGAGAAAAGGGCAAAGACCAGTAGGGGTTAGACAGCTAAGAGTGTTCCTCACTCGCCCCACAAAATGTCTTATGTCCTCTCTCATCAGTCTCTCTCAGCTCTTGTTAAATGGTTCCAAGTTCAATGCTCCAGAAACCCACGCCCTCATCTCTCCCTCACACATGCATCCTATGACCTTTCTTTTTCTATCCATTTTCTTCCCACAAATTACCTAAACTGCAACACCAAAAGCCAAAAACAAAATTTACATAAGATGAGAAACTAAAGAGAGACTGTGACACACCACCTCAACTGTGAAAACAGAAATGTCCATGATACTATAAGTCCTCATGATAAGTTCGTATAAATCCTGATCCTAATCTATATGTTTCAGTTTGGTCTCCAACTATATCATAAATTCTAATATAAACTCAAACATTTTACCCAAAAAGAGGGTCTAATATGAAGGCTTTATAGCACCACTGATTCAAAACAAAGTTAACAAACGATACAATCAACTGACTGTTTTGGCTGTGAACATTCTTGCTTCCTACGTTTTACAAAATTTGAACCTGTAAGAAACAAAGGAAAGATTATCTCAAGAGGGAAAAAAACAACTCATGAATTAAATAAAGCAGAAAGTAGAATATGACAGCTTTTACTTGAGACAGAGAATGAACACTGAACAGTAAAAGAGAAGAGAATCTCTGAATATCCACTTTAAACTACTGCCCTCTTGTCTCAACTCTCAAAGAGTCATTTATTCAGTTATTTTGACCCATACGTTTTTTGGCCACTTCCCATGGTCTCCAACACCTTCTATTTACTCTAGGGCTTCCATGGCTATATATATGGTCCCTTACTTGAACTTGAAACTCATAATTCAACAACCAGCACTCCTACTACTTGTTATCACACCAAATACAATCTATATACTCTTAACTGTATATATATTAAGATAGTCCACGAAGATGGTTAAACCCTTTTGGAGAATAGGTTCCGGTAGTGAGAGAAGTAAGATCAGTCCAACAAAGAATGATGGCTTGACTTGGTATAAAGATCTTGGCCTTCACGCCTTTGGAGAGTTCTCGATGGCAATGATCCAAGCCAACAGTGTGATGGAGGATCAGTGCCAGATCGAGTCAGGGCCATTGACGTTCAACAATCCTGCAGTTCAAGGCACGTTCGTTGGAGTTTACGATGGTCATGGAGGTCCAGAGGCTTCCAGATTCATTGCAGACAACCTCTTTCCCAATTTAAAGAGTAAGACACACCACCTTTCTCGATCTTTACTTGCTCATTCTTGACACTAACACTCATGTTTCACACATCAACAGAGTTTGCCTCCGAGGGTGGAGAGATTTCTGAGGAGGTGATCAGGAACGCGTTTGCTGAGTCAGACGAAGATT